>PVKA01002230.1:0-129153 GCA_004027165.1 Ctenomys sociabilis
AGGGTGAGCTCTGACAGGTGGCTGCTCGTCCTGGGCCTTCCCACCCTCAGGGTGCTAGGGGTGGGAGTGCGCACAGTGCTTCCCCCAGCAGTTCACTGTTGACATGTAACTCCATGGCGAGACTCTAGGAGGGAGAAATCTAATCCACGGTGGCACTTAGAAGGTGGGTCTTTGGAAGGGGATGGAATTAGAGGAGTTGTCAGGGTGGAGCTGCTGCCTGGATCTTGGACTTCATGGAAGAAAGCAGGAGATAGCTGTGTGCATGTGGGAGGTGTTCCTTCTCTCCCCGCAGGAGGCCCTGCATGGCCCTCACAGCCCAGGGACTCTACCCTCACCAGATGGGAGGCCATTGACCCCAAACCAGAGCTGAAACAAACTTTTTATTTATAATTCACCCTGTCTCGGGCAATTTATCATAGCAACAACAATTAAAAAAAAATGTAGAAATATAGTGGGGATCAAAGACAGGACAGACAGAAAGGTGTCTCCTTAGAACTTCAGGCAGTTGGCATAGATGAACTGTTAGAGGATTTTATAGTGCTCTGTCCCACGCCTGTGTGATATCTGTTTTGTTTTTTCATTCTATACACTTTTTCTAGAGTGAGTATATTCCTTGGACATAGGTGTGGGTTCTTGCCGAGTAAGAGCATTTGTGTGACTGTACTGTCTCAGTTACTCTTCCCTTGTTGCTGGGACAAAATACGTGACACCCCAAATGAAGGAAGGAAAGGTTTCTTTAGCTCACAGTCGGTGGAGGTTTCAGTCCATACACAACTGGCTCCGAGGCAGAGCGGCACAGGGCAGAGGGCTGCAGCTCCTGGCAGCGGCAAAGAGCAGAGAGCAAGAGAAAATGAACAGCAGCAACCACGGCTACAGAGAGAAAGGCTGTCTCCTCTGAGCTGCTTTCAGGCTCCCAGGTGCAGCACTCACACTCACACCCATAATCCCAGCACTGGATCATGAGTCAATCCCAAACTCTAGAAGTCCACCCCATGACTGCGTGAGGCTTTGGGGAGACAGTGAGACACAAACCATGGCACATACCCAGATCGGGAGGCAGACTTTGAGGCAGGGCACATGCTTGTAATCCATGCCCTCTCTGGGAGGCAGAGACACGAGATTGCACATTGGCCCCAACCTGGCCAACTCAGCAAGATCCTACTAATAAAAAATAAAAACAGGAGCCAGCCAGATAGCTCAGTGGACTAAAGCACCTGCGTAGGCAGAGCGCAGAGTGGCTGGGATTCTATCCCCCGTGTGCCATGCCAACCCCACCCCCAGGGCACGCTGAACGTGGCAATTGAGACTGGGTGTGGTAGAGCACGCTTACAATCCCAGCTCTTGGGAGACTGGAAAGAGGAGAATCATGGGTCTCATCTACGTAGTGAGATCCTGTACTAAGTCACAAAAAATATAACTAAATATAAAATAAAAACAAAAGGGCTAAAGATGTAATTCAGGGAAGGCTCTACATTGAATCCCCTGTACCACAAAAAAAAAAAAAAGAAGGAAAAGGAAGAGAGACTCCAGCAGCAACTGGTAGCCCCTCTGCAGAGGTGCCTGCCTGGCTCCCATCCCACAGGCTGCAGGGGCTTTGGTCACTGCCACTCCAGGCTATTAGCACCGTGTAAGCTCCTGGAGCTGGCAGTTGCTTCCCTCCTCCCAGCTCTGCAGGCTGCCTGGGACCTCGGCCCCACCATGGAAGCCCCTGGGAAACTCGCCTTCCCTAACCCAATGCCATTTGATGACAGGATTGTCCTGTTAGGTGACACAGGATGGGCAGCCTGACACTGTGTTCCCTGGAGGGACTGTCCCCTGTGGCCATACCCTCTGGACACCTTGCCCTCAGGGGGTCGCTCTGCAGGTGGCCGTGGTGCAGGGGTCTGAAACTGGGTGGGGAAAAATGAGTCTGTTTAGCAGAGGACTAAGTGGAGACCTGGTGGCAGGGCAAGGGAAGGGTCTTTTCTAGATCGTCTTCCACCCTCAGAGTGGTTCTGCACATTGTAAGAGGTGGGCCTGTCCTCAGGATACAGCTGGGGAAGTGGGCCTGGGTGTGGTGACTTGTCCAAGGTCACAGAGCTGTCCCCAGACTTGTTCGCCGTGTTCTTCCCCAAAGCAGGTTCACATGCATCTTATCCCTCAAAAATCCACTTAGGTTTGGGGTTTACTGTAAAGCTGCTGCCACGAGGAGAGACAGCCCTGGGGCTGGGGCTGGGGAAGGCAGCGTGGGGAGGGGTCTTGGCTGGGGGAAGGACTCTTCCAAGGTGACCTTTCCTGTGTGTCAGCCCCTTCAGCCTCCTGCATGGCTAAGATTTGTATCAGCTGCCCAATCCTCAGGCCTGTGTGGGAAGACACAGAAATCTTTAAAGGCTTCTTAGCAACTAGAACAGAGTCCCCCCTCCCCACCCCCTCTTCCTCTGGTCAGGGCTGTGAGGGCCAGGGAAATGGGAGAAGAATAATAAATCTCTGCAAAGCGTTGTCTTGTCACCTCCCCAAAATCATCAGGTCTTCTACGCTTTCAGGGGCTACCAAACCTTTAAGAAAAAAAAAAAAGAAAGAGGAAAGAATTTCACCTAACACAGCCCCAAAGATGGAGACAGAGACGAGGCAGCAGCAGCTACCGGGGCGGAAAGCCCTAAATGGTGTGGAAGTAATGCCTAAAGTGTGCTGGCGATTACAGGCATTTCCAGAGCGCACTAGCGCTGCTCGGGGCTGTGCCGCAACCTCGGGGAAATAAATAAAGAAGCAAGCAGGCCTCTGAGGTCCCGCTTAACAGTTGCGGTGTGGGAGGGGGATGGGGTAGGTCACTGGCATGGGGGGGGTGAGAGACTCATTCATTCATTCATTCATTCATGCATTCATTCATGCATTCATACATACTTTCATTTATCCATTCATTTCCCAGAAGTTGCCTGGTGCCTGTGGGGTGCTGGGGCCCCAGGAATGAGACGTAATCTCAGGCCTCCAGGAAATCCAGGCAGGGCGGCTGCTCACCTACAGTGATGCCCTGAGAAACAGGACAGGAGACCCAGTGCTTGCGGTTCAGAGTGGCTCCTACCCATAGCTTGGCTATTTCGGGCAGGAAAGCGGGGCCCTGCTCCCTGCTGCCACCCTGGCTCCCATGTTCCTTGTCACCCTGCAGTGCATGCTCACAATCAGGCAGCAGAAGTGGACAGATGCCCACAAAGTGAGCTTGGAGGCTGGAGCTGTGGTCCCGTGGCCACACGCCCCACAGCCTGCGCTGCAGCTGCTACTCCAGTTGGCCTTGGGGGAGCAGGGCTGCTGTGAGTTTCCCCCAGGTGTGGCCTGTCCATCTACTACTTCCTTTCTGACATTGGCGGGGACCCTCAAAGATGGGAAAGGTCCTTTTAGAGTATCAGGGAGTTCGAGGCAGAAGGGGCAGGGCTCAAGGGCCAGAGGAGGCTGACAGAGGCTCAGAGGACCATACCCTCCTGACCCTGTCCAGCTTATTTATATTACTTGTCTGACACCTAGAAAGTCCCATCCAGAATGCCAGGACTCATGAAGTGACGTTAATTGGGGTCTGTAGCCAGGCCTGGTGGAACATTCCTCCTGGAACATGTCTGCAATCCCAGCTCTAAGGTAGGAGGATTGCCATGAGCTCTAGGGCAGGCAAGACCCTCTCTCGAAAAACCCAAAGCGGGGGTGGGGGTGGGAGACAGAGTCTGTGTATTATAATTTCTTTGGCATCTCTGAAAGGACCAGGCATAGGAAAAACTGGATAATAATAACAAAATTAGATACCATGCCTGCTTTCATTCACCTTTTATAACCAGTCTGTGACACTAATGTATCGGTCACCTTTATGTTACTTTAACAAAATACCTGGTGCAGGCTACTTGTGAAATAAAGAGGATGATTTAGGGCACAGTTCTGGTGGCTCCAAGTCCACTCGGCACAGGGCAGGCTGGGCAGGTAGCAAGGGCAGCCCCCTGGCTATGGCACCTAGTGGCAGGTGGCAACGGCAGGAGTATATGCCGGGCACGGGCATCCACATCCTGAGCCAGCGGCAGAGACCTTGAGACCAAGCTCTGAACACAGGCGCTGGGGGTACTCAGCATCCAAGCCGTAGCTGCACATGCTGAGATTCACCCCATCTTTAAGATTGGGGCCCCCTTGCAGCTACCTGAAGGCACACCTGTGCTGGTCCCTCCGGTACCACGCCCTGGCCCCCAGCATGGGAGGGAGCTGGGGGGGGGGCAGGGCCTCCTGCATCACCGCAAGCCAGGCTGGTGGCTCTTTCCTCGAGAGCCACTCCCTTCGCACCACACGCGTGAGCTCCCCTCCCCATACATCTGCCCTGCCTCCTTCTGTCCCGTGTCTCCCTCACGGGTCAGCGCCCTGGAGTGCTAAATCATAAGCAAATCGGCCACAGCCAGCAGGAGGCCAGGAGGACATAGTGAGGGCCGCTGCCATCAAGGCCATTAGCAGCGAGCTGGCCTGGCGAAGAAGGAGGGCTGATTGGGAGAGTGGCCGGCCTCTAGCTCGGGATGCTTCACAGCCCTTCACAGCGGGTCGTGGGCTGGGACGCACGTGGGACTGAGGCTCCCTGGAAATTCCCAGAGTGTGCATGGTTCACAGCCGGGACATTGGTTCGCCTGCCCCTCCAAGAGCAGGACCCATAGGACATGGTTTCTCTCCTACCTGGGTGCCTTGGAGGGCTCCATCTTAGACCGGGCCTCGGGAGTCAGGCCGGCATGGGCATGGATCGTTACTAGTGACTTGCTCCCCGGTAAAATGGAGCTCTATAAGCTGTTGCAGCGTACCTGACCCCTGGAGCAGGACTTTCCTGGCACATAACGAGTGCTCTGCAGTTCAGAAGGGGCCGGGGGACCATGCTCCCCAGGGCCTGAGCCAGGAGGACAATGCGATGAATCTATGGCACTGTGGGGCCTGAGGGCCTCTGCTGTCCCCAGGAGAAGGCAGGCCAGTGTTACAGCTAGCAGTGGGCCGGCAGTCCAGGGGCCTCTGAGTATGCTGTAGGTCAGTCACATCCCAACAGGAGACAGAGCATGTGCTGGTACACCTCAGTTTACCCTGGTCTTCTGCACCCCCTGTAATCTGTCTGGTGCCTGGGGACATGTCCCTTTTTGCCGTGTCACTGGAGGGTCTGGGAGGGGCTACCAACTGGGCAGGCCTGTCCCTTCTGCACGGCTGGCCTTGCAGCCGGCCTGCAGCAGACACGGCTTTTTTGTTTTTGGTTAAAAAGCCTCATTGGAGCGTTATGATATTGGAATGTGAAGGGTAATTGAGCTGAAAGCTATTCTCTTCCTGCGCCCCGCGTGATAGGAGTGATGGCGGCCAGGGCCTGTGCGGCAGCCCAGGAATCCTGATGGAAGTTCTATTTGGGGGTGGGGCCTGTGCCTCACACCTCCTTGGCACTGGAGCAGGGGACCAGGTCCACCCTGGCTTGTTGGGGAATGGGTGCAGGTCCCCACCCCTCCTGGCTGCTTCCTCTGTCCCTGCTCTGGAAGGGTCTCTTCTCCACTGTCTGTCCCCTCTCCCCTGCCGCACTCAACCTCTGCCAGCAGTTAGCAACTCCAGTGTTTTCTAAACCAAATTTTCATGAACATACACAACTTTGGGCATCTAGTTCAAGAATAGATCTTGGTTCTGCAGGTCTAGGGTGGGCCTAAGACTCTATTTTCTCCAGGTTTACAGATGATGCTGGGGAGTTAGCTCAGCAGTATAAGCACCTGGCTGGCAAGTACAAGGCCTTGAGTTTGATCCTCAGAACCAAAAGAAAACAAGTTCCCAGATGATGCCAGGGAATGAGACCTTAGAAAGCAGTCAGAGCCATCGGCTGAGCAGGAGTGGCCCAGAGGCTTAGCATCAGGCCTAACTATGAGGGCGCCTTTGGGGTGACAGCCTCCACTTCCTGATCGGGGCTGCCCTGTGCTTGCACATGCAGTGCACTGAGAGGAGACCCCAGCGCTGTTCGTGTGACTGGAGCTGGGTGGCACTGTCTGCAGAAAGGAGCTACAGCGGGACCATTTGCTCAACAGGCTGTGTGCTCACAGGGCAGGGCCCCCAGACGTCTTGTGTCTTTTTCTAATTTTACTTCAAGGCATGTGCCAGGCCTCATCCCTGCCCTCCTAGGCATGCTGTACGTACCCTGCCCTCCCTGCATCCCACTGCCTAGAGATGGGGAGGACAAAGAAGAGCGGCTGCAGTGCATCAGTCACCCCAGCCCCTCCTGAGTTGTAAGCCCAAGAAACAAGTGCTCTCCTGCCTTCTGCCCACCTTGCCCATGGAACTCACTGGAGTGGTGAGGCTGGAAGGCTTCTGTCTCCCAGCCTGGGCAGCTGGGCCTGCCCTTGATTAAAAATACTGGGACGCCCCAGCCTGTTCCTACCTGGTACACACACACACACACACACACACACACACGCTGCCTGGTTGGTTATTAATTGGCATGTGGGCCAAACTGACTGGGGCCCATTAATATGTGCTTCACAGCCCTGAGGAACCCGGCTTGTGCCCAAATGCTGCCACTTATCTCTGCCTGCCAGGCACACCTGTGCAGGATGCCACTGGCACACAACCAGAGACTGTAGGGCCCCTGTGCCAGCCTAACAAGAGCAGGGGAACACCTCTCCCAGCTCCGCCCCCTGTGCCGCCTGTCACCCATGGGTGTCGCCGGCATCTCGGCAGCCTCTGAGCCCACAGTCCTCTCTTCCCTTGGCCTCAGTGCCCTGCTGCCCATCGGCTTGCACTACCAGGCCCAGGGCGCTTGTGTTGTCCTCCCTGCCTGCCGGGTGGCGTGTGCTTGAGGTGTGGGGTGCACACAGTGGCCTCTCCTCCCTTTCCCAAGCACCCACTGTTCCCACCACCTCTCAGCTCACATCTGGACCAGGGTGGGCATTCCTGCCATCCACGGCCGCCGTCAGAGGAGCCGGTGGGACGCCCCTCCCTCCCAACTCTCCCCGCCCCCACAAGCAGAGTGATGTGCACGGGGTGCTCATCAGGCAGCTCCTCTGGGCCTCAGATGGTGCGCAGCACTCCCCAGGTTTCTTCCCTTCTTCAGCCTCCTTGGAGACGGGTGAGTTCCCTCTTTGCATCATGCATCTTGCAGAGATGTTCGGTGACTTCCTAGAGCATGCACCTCTGTTTCAGTACTGCTGTGATGTGGCACTCTGTCCTTGGGGTCATCCAGGACAAATTCAGACATCAGTACATTATAAAAACCTTGTGTTTTTTGGCTGGGTACAGTAGCATGTGCCTAGCATCCCAGCTACTTGGGAGGCTGAGGCACAAAGCTAGCAAGCTCCAGGAGGCCAGCCTGGGCAACATAGTGAGGCTTTGTTGTAGAAAAAGTTGGAAAAGCAGTATTTAGTGGTTTAGGGTAGAATACGTTTTCCTGCCTTGGGCACCCAGTTGATCCACAGTCATTAGGCGTAGACTCAGTCAGCAGCCATGGAGGCTGGTGCGGGGTTGAAGCCCACCTGGGGTGGTCCGTCAGCACCAGTGTGGACTCCGGACCTATCTGTGCCTGACTTGAAAGGGTTTTAGCGGGTGAGGAGCCCCAGGGTGATCCTTTGTGCCTCAGGTCTCTCACACACATGTGCACACCTGGGCTGTCTTTCTGCTTTTTTGCTAGGGAAACCAGTGGTCCCCTTGTTGAGGTCACCATCCCAGCATGTCCTGTTCAGGGCTTTGTTGGGGACTCCCAGGCTGTACTGGGCCCAGTGTATCTCCAGTTCTTGATGCGCATCTGACCCTCATCCTAAACCATCTGAAATTGAGATTTGCCTGAGTTAAGTCTCAGGCTTTGCCTGCACAGTGACCCCACTTCACCCCCTGGGCAGAGACGGAGCTGGAGCAAGGGAGCCTCTGTCAATCTCCAGGGCCGAGATCCTCCCAGCCACAGACAGCGCTGACAGCTGGCGCTTCCTGCACAAGTATGAAGTGCAGACGTTTTTTACTCCACTGCTTGGCCTGGTTGAGCATCGGCAGGGTACCTCAAGGCCAGCCCTGTTGGGGCAAGATTTCCTTTATCCTGTAGCCTCTGACTGTGGGGTTCATAGCCACAGAGGGGAAGAGCAGTGTTAATTTTTCCATTCCACTCACAAATTCGGTTTTCTGAAGAGTTCAAGTTTGGGGCTTGACTATTTCTCACTCTTGTTCAGAGGACCTTTAGTTCCAAGGAAACTATATAAGTTCATTTAGCGCACCTCCCAGGAAGGGGGAATTCCTCTAAGAAATCTCTGTGATCTACAGCAGAGGGCAGAAGCAGCTGCCCGGGAGCCAAGAAGGAGGGGGTGAATTCCTCTAGGGACCTGAGTCTTGAGAAACCTGAATCAGCAGGAGGTGGCTGGACCTTTGGCCCGAAGCCAGCCAGCCTATCCATCCCAGCGACTTCCCCACAGTAGCCCTTCCCAGAAGCCCTCGGGCAAGAAGGCTCTAATTGATGAACTTGCTCCTCTGTAGCCATTGCAAGGCTCCAGTTCATTATGGCCCCATCTGCCTCTCACAGTGGCTGCTTCCCTGCCAGCCTCCTCTGTGACTGAGCACAGAACGCCCGCCCGAAACAACAGCAGCTGGGACCTGAGGCCCCATTATGGTGGAGAGGCCAATCCGGGTAATGGCTGCCTCCTTCAGGGAGAGAGTGTCAGGAGGACTTCCGAAGGTGGTTAACCCCCAGGCTACCAGGCCTGGATCTGGGCCCACCCACAGCGCTGTCCTGCTAGGGGCCTCAGTGAGGGTCACCAGTCTTTCTAGGACCTGCACAGAGCCTCAAGACACTTGGCCTTGTGGTCGGAGCTGTGAGACCAGCAGGGTTAGCAAGGTTTTTGAAGGTCCGTGTGTACCCAGCACTCTCTCTGGCTCTGTCAGGTGCGCTACCAGGATCTGGCCTCTTCTGGGACCTGTGTCTCGGTGGCCCCCACACCTGCCTGACTTGCAGGCAGCGTGCTGCCCACTTGGAGCAGCCTGAGGTGCTCGGGATCCACAAGCCCCCTCTGTCTCTGCTGAATGTCAGGTGATTTAAGGGAGGCCCTACCTAGCAGGCCACCAGCATCCTCTTCTGGTAGGATATGAACACTTCCTGCCTACCTCCTGAGCTGAATTTCACCTTTTATTTGATGGGCAATAAATTCAACAAGCTCAGGCTCCCGGGATGTGGAAGACACACACACATGAAACATAGCCCTGCCCTCCAGGAGGCTCTAGGAAGAAAACTGCAGAACTGTGAACCAAGTCGGGGTGGACACAGGCATCCACGTGCCTGCTGGGAATGCAGAGGCCAGGGGACCCTTCTCGGGCTGCCAAAGTTAAAAATGTAGGTCCAGCAAGTCATCATGTAAAGGACCCAGGACATCCAGGCGGCCACTGGCTGTCTCCTCTTGGGCTGGAATGGTCTAGGAAGGACGTGATCATAGCTGAATTTCAGGAAGGTCTCAGTGGGTTGCAGAGATGTAGGGATACAGGATGAGGGGGTCTAAATCTAGACATCCCTCTTTACCTCAGCTCTACTATGTGTGGTTTCTGTTTTGTATAGCATAATACTCCAGAAATACTAAATGGAGAATTGCAGAACTAAACAATGCCATATATATATATATATATATATATATATATATATATATATGTATATATATATATATATATATATATTTTTTTTTTTTTTTTGGCAGAACCAGAGATTGAACTCAGGCCCTTGCACTTGCCAGGGAAGCACTTTTTCCACTGAGCCATCTCCACGACCCCCAACAATACCTGAATTTTAAATTGTGCACAATTTTGAGGAGTGCAATGAAATCTTGAGCAGTCCCTCTCCTTTTGGTCTGGTGTGTGAATCATCCCTTTGGCCAGCGTGTCCGCACAGTATATGCTACCTACCAGTTAGTCTCTTAGGAACCATCTCTGTTATCAGATCAACAGTTATGATCTGTGTTGCGTTGAAGTAACCTTTATTTTATTTCTTATCATTATTTGCTATTTTAATGCTATTTGTTGTTGATTGTGTATCGTGCCTGAATTATAAACCTTATCATGGACATTAATGTGTAGGAACAATCATAATGTCCATTGGGTTCAATACTATGTGGCTTCAGGCATCTGTAGGGGTCTTGGAGCCTGGCCCCCATGGTCACGAGGGTTACTGCAAATATTTTCAGTCCTGTCCCACTGGTCTGTGCATCAGTAACTCCTTGTTTCAGAAAAGTCATCTTGTCCCACTTCCTGCATGACTTCTTTCCTGAGGTCTCAGAGACCGTCTTTTGAGGCTCCCCCGTCCCCTCCTCATTCCCAGCTGAGGTCTGAATTTTAACTACATTCTATTTTCTTTATACTGATTTTATGATAAACAGCCCAGTGTTTTCCGAAGCCTTTCCTAAGTGTGTCAGGCTGTCCCTTGAGGCATTCCTGCGTCCCTTCACTCTGAGATGCCTAATCTTATCCCCGCCCCAGATGCCTGACTGTCCCCCTCCCACTGGCTCCTTTCAAGTAGCTGGTGCATTTCCAGCCCACCCCAGATCCATAAAATTTGGGGACAAGTGTCCATCATCTCAGACTGAATCTGGGTCAGCCTGGCTCCTAAACAGGCCCCTCAACTCTACCAGGCCTGGCCTGATTTTTCCCACTTTGCCTGACACTCGCAGCTGGGAGCACTTGCCGCACTTGCCGCCCCTGGCAATTACCAGAGTGCTATCACTGCCACGGGAAACTTCCTGTTGCTGCAGAATCCCCCAACCCTGTCTTTTGCTGCTACCATAACTCCATTCAGTCTTTTGTTGCTAATCAGAGATAAGATAACATTATGTAGTACTCTCTGAGCCTGGTACTTTCTTGATTGACCTTTGCTCCCTTAAGTTCAGAAAGATCCTGCCAGTTTCACAAGCCTGTGCCTATTTCTATCCAGACTGCTCAGCTGCTGGCACCAGCCATGTTGGAACCGAGTTACACCCCTAAGGTGGTCAGAGCAGCGCCTCCAAAATGTTCATTAGACCCAGAGTCATTTTATGCCACCCTCATGCCCGCAGTCTGCGGCTCTACTCTGAGGGTGAGAAAAGTTGCCTATCCTGGACACAAGAGGAGGGCCCGTGTGGAGCAGCCAACAGCCCCAGTGTCCCCATGACCTAGGAATGAATGAAGCTGGGCCCCTCCCAGGAAAGAGCGCCTGCTGGCTGAGAAAGCCCACGGTCCCTGGCCGAATGCCTAAGAATCCCCATGCCTCCTTGGCCCATTCAGGCAGCTAGGCCCAGCTCTGAGGACTACGCTCCCACTGCAGCCAGCTGTGTCCTCCGCAGCTCCTCGTGGAAGCATGGCCAACTGCCTGCTCCATGGCCTATCTCTTCCATCCAGACTGCTCATTGTACTTTTTATGGCTCAGAGCTGGAGGTTTATGGAGCAGGAGAAAGACAGCCGTGGAGCTGAAGGCAGGGCAGGCAGAGCGGGCGGGTGGATGGCACTTATGACCCCTGGTAAGGCCCAAAGACACTAGGGAAATTATGGCCCGTGTCTTCCTTCGTGCCTACTCTGCATTCTTGATCAGATCACTGTCTTCTGAGCAGGCAAGCTGGAGCCCCTCACCCAGGGCGCAGGCCCCAGCTTCCTGGTCTTGCTCCGAGCTGAGCTGACTCCCGTGCAGCTGAGTGTAGACATCTGCTGCCTGCCGTCGAGGCTGCTCACGGTCCTTAAGAAGCAGGAGGGGCTTTGCTGATGGACGGATGGCATTGCAATGGGCTTTTGAGCCCCAGAGCTCTAGGTGGGCTCTGACCTGTATTCAGGCTGGCAGCAGGGTATTCTGGTATCACTCTGGGCTAACAGACTGGAAGAGACAGACTCCTGATGTGACCCTGCAGGACACCGTGAGGCACCATGTTCTCAGTGTCCCCTGGGGACAGCGCGAGTCATGTCAGGCAGGCGTCACACTCTCCTTCACTAGCACCCACACGTCACATGCTGCACAGGCAGCTCTCTTTGTGGCTTAGGGTTGCGATACTCTATGATGTGCTCCTAACTAGAACTGACACCCTCAGCCTAGGACAATCTGGGAAGAGGACAGAATGGGAAGAGGATGTCCTCTAGGCTGGAGCCCTCAGTCTTCCCATAGAGGAGATAGCTAGCTCAGCTCTGTCCTGGCTGGACATCGGAGGCCCCGTGGGCTGGCCCCTGTCCTTGGGGAGCCTCTTCTGGGCACAGGGAGATGTGGGAGAAGGAGTGTGCTGTGGAATGCAGTCCATGGGTGCCAGGAGGTGGAGACACCCTTGAACAGAGGTGAGGCTGGACAGAGGTTGAGATGATGGAGGGGAGACACGTGTTGAAAACCGCCAGAGTAGTGAGGAATAAGGGTGGTAAGATCAGGGCTCAAAAGAGGAGGCTGCGGGATCCAACAAGGCACGGGTGCGAGGCTGGAAATGATGGAGAGGAGCAAACCTGCAGGCTTGGAAGGCAGACAGGGGGTTTGCTTTTGATGCAGTGGAAATAGTGAGCCACTAGAGGTTTCAAAGTGATGGCGTGACTCAAAGCAGGGAGGAGGGAAGCTTCTGAAGACAGGAAATGAGTAGGTGGGCTGCAGGGCGTGGATTGCATTTTTAGGTTTGGGGGTGGAGCCCCAGGTTGAGGCAGAGCAGAGCTGAGGATGGTAGGTAACAGGAGTCCTCAACTGGTGATCAGTCATCCTATCCCACACATACCCAAAGGGACCCAAGGGTTAAACTGGGCATGTGACATGGGGAAAGGGGCTTCAGTGAGGGTTACAGCAAGGAGAGGGGCTTGGAACCCCTGGGACAGAGGGACCCACCAGGGTGCAGTGGTAGAAGGCCAAGCCTCTGAGCTGCACTTAGGAGCCTCTGTCTGCCTGCAAGCCACCAGGACCCGGAGCAGGGGTCAGGGCTGTTGGGGTGTTCGTTTGCACAGCTGCTGCTAGAGGCTCTCCACTGCTTCGGACACCCTGCGAACCACCCACCACACCCCACTCCAAACCCTCCATCTCTTCAGCATGCACAGGGTCCACAGCTGGTGCCAGGGGTGGGAGCAGGAGGCAAGTGCCACTCTTTGGGGCCCGCAGCTTGGTTCTCTAATTGAATAATGTGTGGAATAATAGGATTTTTCTAGAACCATTGGTTATGTTTTGGAGCCAAATCGTAACAAGAAAGTCATTAGTAGTAATAAACACAGCAAAGAGCCCGGGACGTGATCCATCAGAGGTCTGACGGACGACACAGTGGGGAGGACCAGTGTTCCTATTTGCATTCTTGTTAGCTAGCAGAATGTCACCAACACCCCTCCACACACACACCCTGCTGCCACAAAAAAAAAAAAAAAAAAAAAAAAAAAAGCCAAGATGGGAGAAAGCACATTAATATGAAGGATTTTTTCTCTGGTGTCATTGACGCTGGTGACAATGCAGCCAGTAATGACTTTGCCAAGTGGCTCTTTATATTTCCTTAAAGATGTGTGTTATCACAGTCATTTCCACAGCCCATCCCTGCGCACCTGGTGGCCCCTGGGGACCCCTGATGAATGCGCTGTGTCTGCCTTACCCAGCCTCAGGCTTTGCCTGTGCCACCTGCCTGTCTCATCTGTCTGGTTTCTCTACTCCCTGGGCCATTTCCCCCCATGTAGCTCACAGTGTCTCGGTCATCAGCCCTGTGTCCCCTCTAGCCCCACACCGATGGCCTCGGAGAGCATCTGAGGAGCCCTTGCTGTGGCCAGTGACATTTGGTGATTCCAGACATCGATTCGTCTCTTCCTGACTCTTAAGATTGTACGGCGCGATTATCTTATGTACAGATGAAGAGAGTGAGACCATGAAAATCTACTGCCCAAGGGTCTCTCCAGCCTCACGGGAGCCTGAGGGCATAGAGTGAGCATCCAGTAAGCATATTCATTAATTTGTGCTGCAACCGACTTTGCCTGTGATCAAGCAGCCAGCATTGCTCGTGTTGCTGGATCCATTCCTATAGATGAGAACTACTGAGGCCTAAAATCAGAGCCAAAGTCATGCAGGAAGGCAGGGAAAAAGGTGAACGCGGTGGACAGTGTTGCTCCTGTCCCCCGCTCACCTCTACAAGGTCTCCGAAGGTCACATTGCTCAGGGGAAACAACAGAGAAAGCGATAGGTGAGTTCATTTTCAAACTTGCTGGAAGTGCACCCTAAGCTGTGGACTGCCCATGCCCCCCAGCATGTGCTAATAACTTGCCACCTGGCCTCTCGAGGGGCTGTGCCAATGAGGAGAAACGTGACAGTCTGGGATGCAGCTGTATCCCAGTTTATAGCTCTGCTGCTCTCAGCTTCCCAGGATGCCAAGCTTAGCTCAGAGATGGATGGGCCCTCCCAGCCTCTCTGGTCACTCCTGTGTGACATTTGGGGAAACTGAGGCCAAGGCAAGTGAGGTCAGAACTTGCCCGGGTGGGGGGGGGCACAGGATTGGCAGAGCCATTGCTCCCCTTCTCCTCTGGAAAAAATCCAGGGTTTTTTTGTTTTCCTTCCTGAGTATTAATCTGATTTGAGCAAAGCAGAATACAAGTGCATCAAGATGCTCCATGCTGTGGCAGAGGCATGCTGGGAAGCGGCCACCAGCACTGCCTGCAGGGTGGATCTGGCCTGTGCAATCAGCCCCAGAGCTGTCGATCAGTGGTCATCGCCATTTGTAGTTTCTTCTCTTTTGATGAGCACACTTGCTTTCCATGGTGCAGCAATGGAAAGGGCCTGCCCTTGCCTCCCCTTCTTACTCATTCTTCACCAAAACCTTGGGGCTTGGCAGGGCAGCTGTTTGCAGGGAAACTCAGGCTGGAGTGTGCATTGGCTGAGTTCCCATGGTTAGTCAAGGGGCCAAGCCAGAAAGCCAGAGCCATGTTGGGATCCTAGAGCAGAAGTTCTGAGCTGTTGAGGGCTCACCTCAGGGGCCTCTGACCCTGGGAAAGGGTTTGGCCTCTCTCCAGGAACCTAGGGAGACCCCAGATCCTATCCACTGAGGGCCAGCCTTGAGCACCTGTGGAGTGGAAGGGTGGCTCTGTGTCCCTGCCTGCTCACCCCTCCTTGATTTTCCTCTCAACTGGTGGGACAGGCAGTGCCAGTGCCCTGTGGAGGGTAGATGCCTGGACTGTCCTCCACACAGTGTCAAGGCCAGAACCAAGGCAAGGCACCCAGCGCATGATGCTGTCAGGCCCAGCTACCTAGGGCCTGGCACTTGGCACCTCCTAGCTTTGAGCAGGGGACCAGCTCCTCAGCTGGAAGCCAGGGATATCAGCTTGGGGTCAGGAGATGGGAAAGCGACACGCTTGCCATGCCTGCTGCCTGCCTTTGCTCTCCACCATCTCTCCCTTCTTGTGGCTTTGTTAAACACATATCAAGTCTGATGAACTAAGTATCGCAAAGCTGGCATTCTGACTGCACCTTGCCCTGCCATCTCGGTGCTCACTCGCTCATGTCCCAGGGCATCCCGTGGTGCACTGGCTCCTCTCTCCTACCAGGAGAACTTCCACGTCTTCCTTCTGCTCCCCTCCAGCTCCCCACTGCCCTTTCCTCTCTACCTCTTCTGCTCTCTTTCCTCTTTCTCCTTTGTCTTTCTTTTCTCTTTCTATTCTTTGGCTTTTTGGGGTCTCTGTCTCTGTCCTTCTGTCTGTCTCTTTCTATGTCTCTCTCTCTGCCTCTCTCCCTTTGTCCCTCCCTCTCTGTTTTTCCTTCTCCCTCTCTAGCTCCACCCTTGATCGGCTGGAGTGTCCTCCTTGGGCGGCAGCAGGAGCTGAGTAGCCCTGGGACATTTTCCTTGTTCCATGGATCCTGCTCAGAGCCATGGACCTCTCTTAAGCAGGAACCCCAGGGGCCTGGACTTTCTGTTCACTAAGTATCAGGGACACATGCAAAGTGGTGGTCAGGGAGCGTGACCTTGCTCCCAGGTAGAGGGCCCAGGGCTCACTCATAGGCCAGAATCCACATTCCCTCTGGGCCCCTGTGGGCAGCCACTGCTTCAGCTGCCCAGAGTGCACAGGAAAGCGGCTTGGTCCCTGCTGTCTTGGCAGTGCCAGTGGCTGCTCAGTGTGAGATGCTGAGTCCTTGAGGCCCCAGCAGCAGAGCCTGTGCAGTCCCCAGACCACAGCTCCTAAACCTCCACCCTCCCCACCCCTTTCCTGGCTCAGAGCTACAGGGCCTTGAGGATTGACAGAGAGGTGGGGACTGCTCTCTTGTCCCCTGCATGTGCCACAGAGGTTGCTGTTAATGACTTGATGTGGTTTCCACTGCTCCCAAGAAGCTCCCTGCTTATGCTCTTAAGAGAGAGAGGGCAGGGTACACAGCGATTAGCCCTGCTTCACTCCTTCTGGGCCCCTGTGGACAGGGAAAGGAGAGGAAGGCCCGGAGACAGGTGGAGAAGACCCTCCTAGGAGCTTGTCTCCCACTCCAGTGTGCCAGCAGCCCAGATCTCAGTTAAGCCCACACTCACAGATCACGTGTCATCCCCTGGGACTGCACTGGGCTGAGGACGGTGGCCCTGCTGGGAAAGGATTGCCAGCCTGACACAGCAGAGGGGGACAAGATCTGTTGGCTCGCAGGCGCATGCTATGAGGATCGTCTCCCTCACGTTCCTACTGCTGTATCTAACCCTCAAGCACTCCACCCCACCGCGCCCCTCAGTGGTCTGGAGGTGGGTGCTTAGAGGACCCCACATCTGCCACAAGCCCAGCCTTCTCTGCCTGGGCCATCCGCTCCCTGCCCCCAAACGCAATTCTCATGCAGCTGATGGCCCCCGTGGAAACAGACAGTCATCAGGCTCTTATGGATCTTTCCAAACCCCTCTCTCCCTAATAATCCCTCCTCCGGGGTGGTATTGATTCCCAGCCGCAGGCTGCCTCTTGGTATGCCAGAGCCCAGTTTGGGGTGGATAAATCGCTACGCTGTCATTTTCACGCAGCAATTACCCGCTCTGATTCCTCTCCTTGGCCCCCCGCGCCAGCCTCGGCCACCTGCTTATTGACCATACACTCAAGCCTCTGCCAGTGGGGCCATGAGCCCGGGGTCTGTGGCCACTGGAAGCTGGTAGCAGAAACTGAGGAAGGCAAGCGTGGGTCTCCATGCTGGAGGGTAGGCAGGAGGTGGGCCTCCAAGTGGCAGGCTGCGGAGTTGGGGTATGTTGGGGTATCCACTGCAGGTACTGAGGGGTCCAAGAGGTTATGGCTGGTTTTCTTGGGACTATGGGCATACGCTGGATAAAGTAGTTCTTTCCTCCATGGCTGGCTCCTTGTCCTGGTGTTTGAAGCCTGGCTTGCCTTTCCTATCAGGATTGGCGAACATTTCCTACAAAGGGCCAGTTTATTAAGCGCTGGAGACTTTGCATGCATGATGGTCTATCTCACGACCACTTAGCTGTCTTGTCCCATGGAAATAGCCACGTACATTAGAACAGGTGAGCACTGCTGTGTCCCAGGGCTGCACTGCGGGCCCTAGATTTGAGCTGTGTGCATATTTTAAGCATCATGAAATCTTGATCTTTCCCTAAACATGCAAACACAGAGCTGCAGAGCCGTGGGGACTGATGGGGGAAGGGGGGGTAGCCACCCCTAGCCAGGGGCTAGAGCAGAAGCAGGTGAGGCCAGGGGTGCCGGCCCCTGACTGTGGCCTACAGAGCCCTGTGAGGATTGTTGTATGTGTTGCTCTTTCTGTCCCCATTTTCCAGACAGGAGCACGATGGCTCCAAGGAAACGTCTTGGTCACGTGCAGGAGGAGGTCCCCCAGCACGTGAAGGGCCTCTGCAGGGCCTCTGGGCATCACTTGGAGGTGGGCAGGTGACGTCACTTAGTAGCTCCTGCCAAGGACCTGGGCCCGAAGGCTGGAGCCTGGATCCAGCTTCCCTGGGTCCTGTGTAACCTTCAGCGCATTATTTCCTTGCTCTGGAACCTCAGTTTCCTCATATGGGAGATGAGAAGACTGAGGTAGAGGGTAAAATAATTCCTAGGGAGCCTTCACCTGAAAGAATCATGATTTGTTGGTGATAGATGGTCACCCCAGGGGCCTCCAGCTTCAGGGTCTTAGTGTGCTAAGTGACTCCTGGCCTACAGCAGGACTCAGGGCCAGCCTCCATGCCTGTGCTGCAGATCTCTCTCTCCAGGGCCCCTTTGCCGGTCAGTCTTGTCACTGCAGCAGGCTTGCGCCGGGCTTCTCAGGGAGGCCGGGCTCAGCGGGTGCCCACCTGGGCAGGAGGCTGAGGAGATAAGGCCAGCCAAGGCTGGGCCACTGATACCTGGCGTGAAATTGAAAAGCGCCAGACTTCTGCGTCCACAGCCCAGCGCCCAGAGGGAGAGGCGGCAGGAATGGTGAATGAGACTGAACTGGGCTGGGCTCCAAGCTGCCACACTTCGGTGCCCCTTGCCCCTCTGAGGAGAGGCTCAAGCAGAGTGGGTTTCCGTAGGCTCAGCTGCTTTGAGGATGCCAGTGACTCTGGGCAGGGTGGCCTGCAGGAGTTTCTGTGGGCCCTGCAGCCTCTCAGCCAAGGGGTGGCCATAAGGAAAGGGAGTTGGTATGAGTGTGTGGGCGGTGCTCCACGGGTGACATCCACCCAGGCCAGGAGAGCTGCAATCTCTGCATTCATTCCTGTGCCAGGGGAGCGAGCCTCAAACTTGTCATGACTGCCTGGTGCACAGAATCCAGCAGCACCTAAAGGTGAGGGCACCAGTCCCCCAGAGCTAAGTGCCTGGCCCCAGATGTGTGGTGGAGGAAACCCCTGATTCCTGGGAACAGGGCTCTTACCTCTGCAGCCTACCATGGTCCAGAGCACATCACCCCAAGTAAGGCAGCTCTCCAGAGAGCCCTGGAAGGAACGCTGCTGTCACAGACTTGAAGACATCCCTTCACTGTCATGGTGCCTGTCTTAGTTGCTTTTCTGTAGTTGCTGGGACAAAATACCCAACTCCCAGAATTAAGGAAGGAAAGGTTTATTGAGCTCACAGTCAGTGGAGGCTTCAGTCCATACTCAGCTGGCTCCAAGGCAGAGCGGCACAGGGCAGAGGGCAGCCATTCATGGGAAACAGCGATGAGCAGAGGACTGGGCAGCAGCTGTGGCTTCTAGCCAGCCTGTGTCCCTCCCTGACACTGTAAGGCAGATTCTGCACCACAGGGCAGAGGTAGCTGTCACATCCATAATTCCCGCCCACATTGAATCATGAATTAATCACAAACTGTAGAAGTTGCCCCTCCGACTACATGAGGCCTTAAGGAGACCCCTAGACACAAACCATAACAGCACCCGAGGGTAGCATCTGATCTTGGCAGTGGTGTCTCCAGAGACCTAGGGACTCACAGCGCTGCCCACACAGGGGGAGGGCAGGTGGGGGACACACACCGGGCAATTTTCTGTTTCAGTGCCCAGCTCCTCCTGGTTAGAACATATGAGCAGGCAGGGTGGAAGTGGCTATCTTTCCTTTCACCTCCAGCCTGAATTTTATACAAGTGCATGTGCTTTGCCAAGCCACCCTGGAAAAAGTTCTCTGTTCATTTGACAGATGTGCAAATAGAGGTCAGAGAGCCCTGTGATTGCTCTCAGGCCCCACAGGGGCTCAGAGCCTGCATAAGTTGTGCCCCCATGTGGGGCTGGGGGTCTCAGAGATGCTAAGAGTCACTGTTTTTTTTTAGTGACTTGGTTCTCTCAGAGTGGCTGAGTGTTGGTGGGCGGGGTGACCGTGAGCCAGCGCACCCTTGGGCCTTGGAAAGGCAGCCCAACTTGTGAGACAAAGCCTGCGAGGAAGAAAAAAAAGGTGAGAAAAGCAAATTGGAGATGAGAGTTGCCTGAGTTGCCCGGCCCTGCAACTGGCCTCGGCTTTAAAGAGCCAGCCCTGCCCTGTGGGCTGGGAGTGGCGAGGAGGGGGAAGGTCTCCACTTTTAATCAAAGTTACATTAGATGAGGCTTTTAGCAGTCATTTGGCTTTATTATAGCTATTTTTACTCTGGGGTTAGAAGTTAATTTTCTTTCTTTCTTTTAAAACTAAATTCTAGGCTGCATGACTGGCAAAAACATGGACAAGGTGGAGGAGAGTAGGAAAAAAGGGAGGTGGGAGAAATCAAATCGAATAAACTCACCTCATCCA
Source organism: Ctenomys sociabilis (assembly GCA_004027165.1). Taxonomy (NCBI): domain Eukaryota; kingdom Metazoa; phylum Chordata; class Mammalia; order Rodentia; family Ctenomyidae; genus Ctenomys; species Ctenomys sociabilis. Next base: position 20,044 of record PVKA01002230.1, read on the forward strand.
GTGGACCGAGAGAGTGGACGGAAAACAACTTTAATAACAGGGGAAGGTTCCAGAGGTTGGGAGCGGGCCGGTGAAATCAGGCCTAATCAGCCTTAGCAGGAGGGGTTCCAATCACCCCAGCCTGCCGTAGGACGGCAGAGTGGAGGAGGCGCTGGGACGAGGGGCTGGATGGGCAGGCGGCAATCAGAGCTGTGAGCGATGCTGGCCTGCGCCCACCGGACGCTGGCGCTTAGGTTAACCTGTTCATGACCAGGGTGGACAGAGGAATGGTGTGGACACACTGGCCTAGGGGCATCATTGTCCTGGGGTGCACAGCGCTCCTCAAGGACTTCACCCACAGTCAGACACGGAGCAGAGGCCACCAGTACCATGGAGAAGCCCTACAAGGCCAAAATCATTGGCCATAGCTGTCTGGAGTTCAAAGATAGGGCCTCAGCTACTAACCCCCTCCACCTTCAAAGGAATCATATCTTTTACAGTGACTTCTCAGCCAGCCAGGGGTCCATGAAGTGCTGCTCCAATCTTTTCACAGTTAGGGAGTGATTATTTTATGGCTAGATTTCAATTTCAGGGTGGCCTGCCGCTCAGGTCTGGGCTCTGTTCATGACGGGGGCAGCGTGTGAGCTGGACTTGGCCTGTGGCTCCTCCTCTGGCCACAGCACTGGGACAGAAGAGCCATCTCTGCCCTCATAGTGGTGTTAAAGGAAAGATTTGCTTTCAGAGAAGCCCTCGTGAGGCCCAGAGCACCAGACACAAGACTTGAAAGAGCCCAGTGTCTCGCCCGGGCCCTTCCTGGTGGCTGACTGTCTAATCTCTTTAGTTCTTGCTACAGGGAAAGGGGGCTTCTGAGGGGAGTGACGGGACTGGCTGTAGGTAGGCAGGAGCACTAGGAAGGAGATGTGCAGCCACTGTCCCTACCCATGGGCAGTTCTTTTTTTTTCCTACCAGAGGTTGAACTCAGGACCTTGCACTTGCAGGCAGATGCTTATGTCACTGAGCTATCTCCCCAGCCCAGGAGGTTCGCTTTGGACCCCTGTGTTTCATTAATGACCAGAGGGTCCCACTTTGAACATCTCATGTAGTCCTCACCAGGGAGTGTTCATTATGTTCCCCATAATGAACGCTGTCAGCAGGCAGCTGATTTCTGTGTGCTCCACATGGGGGGAGGGGCTTACGTGAGCCCCCATGGGTTCTAGTACACGTTTAAGGGCCACACACTGAGTTTGCTCCCATTTATTCACTCATTCATTCAAGAAACACATAAACCTGTGCCTGCAGGTGACCAGGGCCATGAGGACACATTGGGTAGACAGGAGCTCAAGCCAGCATCTGCTCTAGGCGGGCTTCTCTGAGGGTGAGTGAGCAAAGGCTCCAAGGAGGGGAGCACACACCACCTGAGGGAAGCCACTCTTGAGGTGAGGACAGAGTGCTTGCAAAGGCTACCGTCTACCTGTAGGGTGACAGGCAGTGCCAGGAGAGTATGTTGGGTGCTTAAGACCCACGGGAAGTGATAGGTTCTGGCCCTAGCATGAATTGCTGAATTATTATGGTGGCCGTCTAATAGGGCTAAAGCCCTTGAAACAGAGACCACCTCCTCCCTTCTCCAACTCAGCTCAGGGTGCAATCTCCTTTCCCCTTTCCCACTGCCTCAGGGAAGACCCCAATCAGTTTCTCAGGTATATCTAAACATCCCCCTCAAACTCCACCCTTGGCAAAAGGCCATAAAAGCCTCAGCCTCCCTTTGTTCCAACACAGAGAATCCCTTGACTTCCCCAGATCCTCTCCATGTCCTCCAAGATAATAAAGCCCCTTTCCCTTTCTCCTTCTGCCTGTTCTCTGCGGCAGTGCCCTCATACCATTGAAAATCTATCAGGAAGTGCCTGGGAAAGGTCTAAAGCAGAGGGCCTTGGAGTCTTGTGTGGCAGGATTTCACACTTGCCTGTCTGAGGGCTTTGTTCTCCACTCATATTTTTTTAACAGACACACAGTAGGTGTGCATACTTACGGAGTACCATGTGGTATTCCATTGTGCATAGATAATGTGTAATGCTCTGACCAGCCCACGGCATATCTGTCAGCTGTCTGGGGACTTCTGGTCATGGAGCCTCATTTCTCCTCTAAATTGTGGCCATGATGGCCCCAGACTCAGAGCAAGGTATTTCTGACTTTCCATCTTGTGTTCCCTCTCCATGCCTTATCCCAGAGGCCCCTTGCTGCTTCTCTTGCTGGCCTGGCCTTCTTAACAGATGTGCTGAACTCATGTTTATTTCTGTCCAGTAAACCTCTATCCAGGATGTCTCCTGTCTACCTTTAGAGGCAGTGGGCAGACAGTGGACGCAGAGAGCCATTGGTCATGCAGAACTCCGTCTCCAGTGGCCACCATGAGCCGGCCAAGGCCACCCAGGGTGAGGCTTCTACAGGGAGTGAGGTGGCTGTGGGATTTTAGTGTCAGACCAGCAGCTTTAATGTGAACTGATATGGGCTGCGGTGGCCTCAGTAGGGGAAGGCTTCTGGGACCCACAGACTGGGTGCACGCCTAGGTGCTGGGAGTTAAGGGATTCTGGCTTCCTGGAGGAGGTGGTGACTCAGGGCTTTAACATGCACTAGTGTTTGCTGGAGTGTCCCCTGTGCCTGTGACATGCCCAGTATATGTTAGGTGCTCAAAGGTTATCTGCTGATGAAAGAATGAATCAGGACAGAGGATGCTCCAGGCAGCGGGGACACAGAGCCCAGACCAGCGGGGGCCGGTTCAGGCTGGCAGGGGCCAGTGCAGGGCAGCGCCTTTCAGGTCAGACCTCCTGGAGATGCTCGTCCCTGCTGTCCCCAGCCTTTGTACAAGGAGAGCATTGTGAGAGCACGTAGCTGTTGGGGTCCCTGCTCTGTCAGTGGGGTCTGAAACAGAGCAGGCTCTCAGAAGTATTTGTTGAATGAATAAAAGGGAGAAATTTCAGAGCTGGGATTTGCTAACATCTTAATAAATGGGAAGATGAGAGGGTTAGAAGATGGCATCATTTGTTAAATCAGGATGTTTTTCCAACACCAGAGTAATACCTGGCACCGGGGCAGGCCGTACATACACAGGGACCACAGCGAGCCATGACCCCCTTCCCAGAAGTTTGCAGTGCAGGTGGTAATCAAAGTCATATAATTGCCAAGAGACCTTGGAGCCCAAGGGCAGACAGAGGCAAGGGTCATAGGGGGCTTGGTTGACACGAACAGGTCAGATCGAGGCCTCAGCGGGGGTGAAGGTGTGGAGGCGGTGCAGAGGCAGTAGCTCAGGGGCATGAGGCCCCAGTTGCTGTGAGGAGGTGATGGGTGGAAGAGGCCTGGATGGCAGGAGGGAGGCAGAGAGGGTGGAGGAGAGGGAGCCGGCCACGCAGGCTGAAGAGGGAGCTCTGACCTTAGCCCCCTAGGTCAGCTGGAAGCCATGGCAGGGTTCTTGAAGGAGGTGGGCAGGGTTTGGCTGCCCAGGTAGAAATGAGTTCCACAGAGCCCGTTCTGAGGAGCCTGGTGCAATTTGAATGTCGTCTTAGATGTGTCTTCCCGAAACGTGGGCCACAGCGTGACAGTGTTGACCGGGTGGAGCCTTTAAGAGGAGGAGCCTCGAGAGAGGTCATTAGGTGCCCTTGGGAAGATCTAATGCCGGTCTACAAGAGTAGGTTGTTAGCGTGAGTGCTGCCCTGTGCTGTCCCCTCGGTGCGAGCTACTTACTTCCTTTGCCACCTGGCAGCCAATGCCCCTCACCAGAGGCTGAGTAGGTAGGGCTGCCACCTTGGACTTCAGCTTCCGCACAGTGAGCCCAATGAAACACCCATTTTCTGGTGTTCTGTTACAGCAGCAGAAAGCGACCTAACACAGGGCCAGAGAGGAAGCAGGGGCCTCTTGATGAGTCCGGTAGTGCTCCAGGCAAGACAGGACAATGAGCAGGGAGGGAGAGGAGCAGGCTGCTCTTTGGGAGAAGGCTCCCGCCGGGCTGGTTTCTGGCGAGTACCGAGTACCAGATGCCAGGGTGTTACGGTTTGTGCATAAGTTGTCCCCCCAAGGCCTCATGCAGTCTTGGGGCAGCTTCTGGAGTTCGTGATTGATTATTGTAGGTGTGGTGGTGCACCTGCGCTGGGGCAGGTGATTTGCATTTCAGTGTGAGGAGGAAAGAGAAGTTAGCTGCTTGAGCTGCTGCTGCTCCTCCTTTAGTGTTCTTGCTCTTTGCCATTGCCCTGGAACGTTGCTCTCTGCCATGTGCCAGGCTCCCTTGGAGCCAGCCAAGTAGGGACTGAAACCTCCAGTATCTGTGAGCTAAATAAGCCTTTCCTTCCTTCAATTTGGATGTCGGGTATTCGTCCCAGCAATGAGTGAAGAGTAACTAAGACAGAATTTGGTACTGCAGGAGTGGGGTCGTTGCTGTGACTAAACCTGACTATGCGGATTATGAGTTTTGAGGAATGGCTTATGGGAAGAGATAAGAAAGGTTTGTAGATGTTACCTACTTGTGAAGAGCTGGAAGAGCTTCAGCTCTTCTGTAAGGGAGGTTCTGGTCAGAGCTCAGAAGACCAGAAGGCTGATAGGAAGCCTACCTGTAAAGATCAGGCTGGAGAGGTTTCTGCTGGGAAGGACCGCATTGGTTGTTGGACTCGGGATCATTTGTGTTTTGGCTTGGCAGAAGAGTTGTCTGCATTTTGCTCATGTCCAGTGACTTTGCCTGAGACTGAATTTAAGCATGGTGGACTGATTAATGTTTCAAAAGATATTTCAAAGCAACCAAATATTGGGGCAGTGAAATGGCCGTTATTGGGGGCGTTTAGCCAGATTTGTGCTGAGAATCAAGAGCAAGGAGGCCAACAGGAGGATTTAAAATGTGGGTTTGGCCAGAAAGGAAGCTCCAAAAAAGCTGTGGACTGCAAAGATGGAGCTGAGAGGATGTCCATTGCCAGAGAAAAAACAAGAAAATGGACAGGATGGCCTGAGGGCATCACTCAAGGAGGCAGGTCTCCATCCTTTGCAGCTTTGGAGCTGCAAAGGTCAGGGACTTTCCCTTGAGGAAAAAGTCTCCAATATCCAAGGCAAACTCTCAACTGTGAGAGTGAGAAGCCTATTCAGTGGAAACCCCAAAAGTCTGGAAAAGCCAGGAACATGGATCATCTAAGGGAAATTGTAAGGAGGAAGCAAATCCAGCAGCCTAAGAGAGAGGCCATGGGAGCTACCACCACGAGTGCCTTAGGGGCGAGCCACGTAAGGCCTTTGGAGCTCACACCTCAGTGCAGACTGCTTTGGATGTCCCACATGGAACTGCAGGACTTACTGTTTGCCCTGCTGGATTTTGGACTTGTGTTGGTCCCAGTGCTTGGTATCCTGCTGTGTGTGTTTTGGAATGGTAATGTTTGTCTCCTGCCTTTGAATGTTGCAAGTGTTTAAGTTTTCATTTGTACAGGGGCTCCCAGTTGAGAGTTTGCCTTGGATATTGGAGACTTGGGACTTGAACTTTTCAGCAATGCTGAAATTGTTGGGACTTGGGCAACTCTTAGAGATTTGCATTTCAATGTGAGGAGGAAAGAGAAGCTAGCTGCTTGAGCTGCTGCTGCTCCTCTTGCGTTCTTGCTCTTTGCCATCGCCCTGAAAGGTTGCTCTCTACCAGGTATCAGTTGAGTATGGAATCAAACCTCCAGTAACTGTGAGCTAAATAAACTTTTCATTTTTTCAATTTGGGAGTCTGGTATTTGTTCCAGCAACGAGAGGAGAGTAAGACACAGGACAAGTCTTCTATTCATGACCTGGGGCCGCAGTTCCCAGCATGATTTGGAGTTTGTTCTTAGCTATGCTGAGGCCAAGGCATCCTTGAGATATTCTTGTGTAGCTGTCAGTGGCTTGTTTGGGACCCAGAGACTTTGGTGGAAGTGGGGGTCCCTGAACCCCCTTGGCCTGCCTGACTTGCTCCCAAAGGAGAGGCCACAGGGTAGGCTGTCAGGGCCTGGCCGCCACTCCCCCAGCCAGCCTACAGCCTGTCAGCTGAGTGGTGACAGAGTGCATTTCTCCGCAGGGTAATAGATTTGGGCTCAGCAGTTGGCTCTAAGTGCTTTTTGCCCTGACGTTTGGAAATGCGCACTGGGGACAGCGGGAGGGCTGAACTGGGGGAGGGAGTCGAGGGGACAGGGAGCCACAGCCTGCTGCGTGGCTGAATAAATACATGCCTGCCCAACAGCCCTGCACCTCACATCACACGCGGTCACCAGGCAGTGGCAGGGACCATAGTTGTAAAGCAAAGTGGGGGAGTGTCCTTGCATATGTGTGGGAGGGTGGGTGGTTTGTGGGTTGGTGCTCTAAAGCCAGCAGCCCCAGGGAAGAGGAATATCTCAAGGTCCAGGTGGGATGGAAGAGCTGTAAAGTTCTTTCTTGTATGTGTCTTTTTTGTCTTTCCTTCCTTCATTCATCAGAGATCCTGGTCAGAGGCACCAGCAGCTCTCCAAGTGCAGGACACCAGGACAGGTGCTGCTGTGGGCTGGAAGAGCCCGACAGACCCTGGACTTGGGGACCCAGGAGGAAAATAATGTGCACATGTTGCCTTCCCACAGGTCTCCGGGGGCATGATGCCAACCCCTGCCTAGGAGGCCGCATGTGTACACATGGAAGGGGAAGAGGTTCTGTCCCAGGGTAGCACCTGGGGGTCTCATTTCATTGTCTGGGGAACCACTTTTTTTTTTTCTTTGCAGAACTGGGGATTGAACTCAGGCCCTTGCAGCTTGCCAGGGAAGCACTTATTCAACTGAGCCATCTCCCCTACCCCAGGGAACCATTTTTATATGATTAAGACTTTGTTTAGGATCAGTTTAGGCTGCAGTGCCTGTTCCTATGAAGAGGCTGCTGGCTTTGCCACATCAGGAAGTAGCCTGAGCCGAAGCCAAGCTCTCCGAGAGTTCTTGGGAAACCAGCTTAGGAGCCTGACTAGACCTTCGTCTTGGCTCCACAGAAGTGACATCCTGCTTGCAGTCACCATAATTGATAGCTCGTGAGGCAGAGACAGTAAATAATTGTTCCACAGGTTTCAAGAGCGAGGGTAATTAGTACAGTTAACAGTGTCAGGTGATTAATTGGTTCATTCAGCACCAGAGTGAATGAGGAGCGGGGAATGGGAGAGGGGGCTGGGCCCCAACGCCCAGCTGCAGGCTGCAACCCACCTCTATCAGCTACGACCCAGCCTCTGGAGTGGCAGCTGATGGCCAAGGTGTTTGCCCTGCGAGGAGGACTCCTTGGACCAGACAGAGGGCAGGGCCCATGGTGTGGATCATACTGCAGAAGCTCCAGGGACAGTGAACTGCTTGGGTTTCTTTGGCCAAAGGCCAGAAAGCTGCTGTGAGTAAAGGATTGGTTGGTTTTTGCAGGACTGGAGAGGTTTGACTGAGTTGTGGAGTTTGGTTGCAGAGGCTCCGGAGAAGTCATTTCGTGCATCTCCCGGCCACCAAGTAGAAGTGCTCTCAGGCATCCCCACCAGAAGGAAGGGGGTCCTATTTTAAGGTCCTCCCTGGGAAGACCTCCAAAAAGAATACCAAACAGCTTTCACATCACAGATCAACCGCTGATAGAAGCTGCTTCAGTGTTCAGGAATCCTGAAACTAAATCTGGGCAGTTCTCTGGGATTGATTATCACTGCCTGCTCTGAGCAGAGCAGGGAAGAAGGTGGCCTGGGTGCCAGTCACTTTTGAGTGTATACCCATCTGAGTCCTTCAGGCCAGTCTTCTGCTTTCTTCCAAGATGGTCTCTTAGGATCTTGCTTATTGCTCTGGAGAAGTTTTGCTGTTTGGGGGTGCTTTGGGAGGACCAGCCTCAGTCACGCACCTGATGTGGGGGTCTCTGTGTCTGGAAGGCCCAGAGGGAGGAAAAGTGGACGCAGAGCAGTGTGGAGGAGGCTTCCTCCTCCACCACCAGCTGCCTCCCCCAGCCAAGAAAGATCCAAAGGCTCAGTAGTCAGAGCAGAAAACATACACATATTTGCAAGCTACAATACAAACGAGCGGCAAACCTAATGATTCGTGATTATTATTTGAAGGGTCCCACTGTTACAGATTTATTTGTCATTTCTTGTAATAACACCGATGGTAATGAATTCATTTGTATTAATGTGAGTGTCACGCGGACCTCCGTCGAAATTCCACATTAATTAATGTACCATTAAAACAAAGTGTCGCCCAATTAATATCAAACGGAGGTGAGACTGCCAGGGTCCTCTTCATCAGGGCTTCATTTGTAATTCATGGTGTTAGCACCCGGCTTAATGAAAGGCATTTGCAATTCCTACCTTGTTTCCCCTGCCTCCTGGGGGAAGGCCAGTGGCCCCCCAGCTGCCGGGACCCAGAGGGGGAGGGGCAGAAAAGCCATTGCCGTGGATCCAGCCTGGGAGTGGGGTGGGAGTCCCTGGCCAGCCGGTCATCGTCTTGACCCACAAGGAGCCTCCTGGTCCGGGTGCTGCGGCTAGGTTTAGAGAGAAGCTGATTTGCTTCTTGGTCAAGTCTGGTTTTGAGGGATGAGGCTGTGGCGTTCGCTCCTCCAGCAGGGGGCGTCTGAGATTCTGGTCGCCATCTTTTCTAGGGGCCACGTTGCTGGTTACGGCCTGCATGTGCCAGCACCTAGGGGGCCCCTTAAGCTGAGCTCAGCAAGCCTTGGTCTGCCAAGCATAGTGGACCAAGGAACCCGACCCTGCCCTGCCGGGGTCCCTGTGAAGAGCCCCAGCTCCGTCTCGGGACAGTTGTGAAGGACAGCACAGCTGGCGCTCTCCTCTTCTGAGGTGGCCTTCTCAGGTGGGTGCAGCTCCACGGGGCACCCCCACCTAGGCTGGGACATGTGAGGCTGGCAAGGACTCCCCGCTCCTGAGGCCAGCCAGGTTCTGGGCTCATTGCTGAAGGACCTCACAGGTGAGGAAACGGGCTCTCTGAATATTTGCCTGAGCTACACAGAAGTGAAGTAGGGAAGCAAGGCAGGCCTGGGATCCCCCCCCACCCCCCCATGTCTGGGGTTCCAGCTGGCCTTGCAGGGCCGGGATATCAGAGGCCTCAGAACGCCCTCCCTTGGTTGAGGGTCCTGGTGCCCAGGCTGTACTCTGGGCCCTGGCACTGGACAAGCACCTGTGACTGCTGCAGGGCATTTTAACTATGATGGTAGCATGCATCTTGGTGGACAGCCAGACTCTGAAGCAAAGGAAAGGGAGAGAGGATGACCTTACTGATTTTCACTTCAGAATGTGTCACTCCTGTATACTCATGAGGACAGCCACAGAGCTGGCTTTGCAGCAGGATAGCCTCTGGTTAGACTTCAGAAAGAACTTACAGTTCTTATGTGGAGATTGTGTATTTGGCTCCTCCGCTGCACAGACAAGGATCTGAAGAGCTAACGCAGGAGCCACGCTGACCTCGGTCCTCCTCTGTTCTTGGGCCCAAGGCTCCCCACACTGCTGCCGGAGGAGCCAAGATGCACATGATTGGGAACCTTTCTTCCATCAATCAGGGATGAGGTAGGGGGTACAGAAGTGGGCACGTGCAGTCTGAAACTGTGGCCATCTGAGTGACCACAGCCAAATCCCAGGGGCTCCTGGGGCACCCGGCTTTTCTATCTGTCACGTGGACTCGGTGGTAGGGCGGTGCTTGCCCTCCCTGGTTGGAGATGACAGTTCCTCTGGGAATGCAAGAAATGCTGAGGCTGGCAGTGGCCTGGCCCTGGGGCTGTCTTTCAGGAGGGCACTGGGGATCGAGCCCAAGATTCTTACACGGAGCTACATTCCTATCCCTTTTTTAAGAAGAGTCTTTAGTTTTAAGATAGAGTCTCTCCGAGTTGCCCAGGGTAGGCTACACTTTGCAGTCCTTTGGCCTCGGCCTCCCATAGTGCTGGAATGACAGATGCGTGCCACCACATTTGTCTTGGGCTCCAGCAAGGCTCCTCTTTACAGGTCCCTTAGGTGCCCCAGGGGAGCAAACCATTGCACAGCCAGCTCTTCACTCTTACCTGCCAGTCCCACCTGTGGCCACCTACTAAGGCTTATTTTCCCAAGCCCCAGGCCCCATAGGCCTCCCTGCTTCTCTCCTGAAACTAGGTTCAGGTCCCCATTCTGGGCCCAGCCAGGCCCCTGTCTCCCAGTCCTCACCAAGCCCCTCTTCTCTCCTGTAGCTGCATCTGAAGCTTCCTCTGACTCTGCCAGCCCCGTAAGGCCCCCTGGGGTTCCACTTATCACATCACACTGCCCGAAAGGTTGGCATGGCACCGGGCAGCAGCAGCCCTGAGGAAGTAGGGCTTGGGAGAGATGGAAGCCACCCCTGGCCTGCTTCTTCACCGGCCCTTCCCCTCCGCAGTGCACCCTGGGCTGGGGACAAGAGGAACAAGAGTGGGAGGAGCCCGAGGGGCAAGGGAGGAGGGCCAGCAGAGAAGTTGCATTGCATGAGCTGTCTCCCAATTCAGAATCCATTTATTAGCAGCAGCTTCCTGAGGCTGTAAGGCCTGCCCTAAGAAGATTTGCATATTCATTTTATTTAACGTGATTCATCATGGTGAGAGGGAGTGAATGAGTGTGGGGGCTGGGAGACAGAGTGCCTTTGGGATGGAGGTGGGGGTCCCTTGGCCACCAGCAGGTTCCCTGAGAGCAGAGCAGGGACTTCAGCCTTCGGAGCTACCAGCCATCATTGCAGACCTCCCCAGTGCAGGTCACACAGTTTACCAATGCTGGTCTACCCACATTTGCACCCGTAACCCTTCCACCTGCCTACTGAGGTAAGAACATGGCCATAGAACCTAAGGTTTGTTGAGCACCTATTATGCCTCATAAAATAACCCAATGGGGCAGCTTCTCCTGTTGTGTCCAACTCACTGTCAGGAAACTGAGGCTCAGAGAGGCTGCCCAGCTTCTCTAGTCATATAGCACATAAGGGTGTAGCCAGGATGCCAGCCACAGGTTCCCCGGTAGCTTTGCTCCCTCACAGCCTCCCCTTACATCTGTCTTCCTCCACATAAGAACCAGTTTTGCTCTTGGGAAGATGAGGAAAATGAGTGCGGCCAGCATAGTCTCCCAAGGTGTTGCTCCCTAAACATGAAAGCGATGAGAGTGCCTGACAGGCCCAGAGAACTGGCTCCTCCCCTTCCAGCACTTTCCTGAAGACCCCTGACACCTGTCACCTCTGAAGTGGAGTCCCTGGATAGCCCACATCATCAGGAAGCACCCCTGGCTGTGGTTAGTGGTCCCTGGCATTTAGCTGGGATGACAGGACCCAGCTTTTCAAGGTCACCTGGGCTGCCCTTGCTCCTGGCCTTGGAAGACAGGAACAAGTAGGTACACTGGCCACTTCGCAGGTTGCCATGTGGATGGTACAAAATAATGATATTAGGCATTTCCAATAGGACCTGACACACAGAAATCCTCAATAGATGTGAACTGCTGTTATTCTAGACCCATGAAAGTTTTTTTTTTTTTTAGAGAGGCACCATTCATCCATCAGTTGCCACTTTACAGGCCCCCCTCATGCCTTAGCCCCCACGTCCCAGGGTTTAGGACAGTGTCTTGGACCCAGCTGACTCAGGCTAGATTTTTGGGACCACTGTGCTATAGGTCATGTCCTACTTGGGATTTTCTGCCTCTGCAGAAGGATGTGAACATTTCCTTTCTGAACTTTGATTTCTGAAAGTGTTTTCCCACTAACAGGTTGAGTACACCTTATCCAAAAAGGTTTGGGCCAGAAATCTTTTTAGATTTTGGAATATTTGTGTAGATTCTGGATAGCCGCATAAATTTAGCAATTCAGATTTCAAGTTTTTGGTGTAAAGATTCTAAACCAATGAATCTGTATTAGGTAATTTTATCTCTACCCCAGCTCTATGTAGAAGGCAGGTTGGGCATTACTGTGCCCATATCCTGGGTGGTAGAACTGAGGCATCTGATGTGCCCAGGATGCCCCACAGTGCCAGGATGTGAGCCAGAGTTGGGGGTGGTTGTGTCTGGGTTTTTCCTAGTTGGGCCAATGGGTTTGAAGTTAATAGTTGGGGGCTGGTGAGATAGCTCAGTAGAATAAGTGCTTTCCTGGCAAGCACAAGGGCCTGAGTTCAATCCCTGGTTCTGCAAAAAGAGAGAGAGAGAAAGACAGAGAGACAGAGACAGAGAGAATAGGGGCTAGGGAGATGGCTCAGTGGAATATGCTTCACTGCCAAGCACAGGAGCCTGAGTACAATTCTCCCTTTGGCCAAAAAAAAAAAAAAAAAAGTTAGTAGTCACCCACTGGGTCCCACCTCCTTGGAAACCAGAGGCTGGTTGGACAGGATGATGCTCCTGGCAGTCAATCAGACTACTTGACCAGGTTGGGACACAAGAAGATGCAAGTCTGGTCTACCAAGGACTGGACTCCCCACTACCTGCCTGCTTTTTCAGCCACTTTTATCACCCTCTAGAGAAGGTGGGAGAAAGCAGCCTGTCCTGGGGCTGCACGGCCATCAGGTCCTTTGTTTGCATGCGACCACAGCCCGCTGCCAGGCAGGTCTGCCAGCTGTGTGCCCTCCCCGGTGCCCAGTGCCCTGTGCCACCCGGTGCTCCCAGTACATTTACTGGCCAGCAGATGAGGCGGTGTGAGCCGCGCCGGGACGGAGGTGGTACCGAGGGAGATTTCCAGACTTGGCTGCCGTGGATGAGCTGGAGTGCAGGCATGGAGAATCACTCTGCATCGCCTTGGTCTCTGACTGGGGAGGGGACTGGGGGCGACTCCCACTTGAGTGTCACACCTGGCAACAGAACACATTTCTGAGCAGAAGGGAGGGAGTTCACACACTGCTCTGGTGGGGCTGCAGCAGTCCTCCAGGTCCAGCGTGCCAGTGTGTTTGGAAACCCAGCGGGGGTGGGGGGAGCTTCTCTCGTGGAGGGAGGTGACATCTGACCAGAGGAGCACCAGAAGGAACGAGGTGGAAAGGATGGAAATACCTTGTGAAAAGGGCCAGAGGTCAGACTCCAGCTTGACGCTGGCATGTAGGACCGCTCTGGGCAGAGCTGAGGGGCGCTACAAACGTGGAGACAGAATGTCCGATCGTTCTGGGGACGTCGCGGTCTGGACATGTTGCCAGAGGTGAAAGCAGAGCCAGGGTTGGTGTTTGAGAAGGAAACTGAGGATGGTATGGAGGCTGGGTACTGCAGGCCGCGGCTGTCTAGGGCCTGTTGTTACAAGGGGCCAGGCTGGAAGTTAAGAGGCCACTCAGACGTCCAGCCATACAGACTCACACTGGTCTTCACTTTTATATTAATTTTTATCGAAGTAACGTAGGTATGAGTTTAGAAGTCTAATGGGACAGTTTGGCTCTGCTCCATGTGTTCCCACCCTGAGCAGCCTCCTTCAGTGTCTGGCGCACATCTGGGCTTTCCCACGGCAAAGAATGAGACCGCACAGGCACGGCCCTGCCGCCGCCTCCCCCTGCGCATGCGCACTTTATGCCACTCTGAACGCTCCCTACCCGTCCTCCAAACGTAATTGTATCCTTCCTTTTAGCTAAAATAGAACTTAGCATATATACTATATTTCCTCTTCTGTTTTCCCTAGAATTCATAATCTCTTTTTTGTTTGCTTACTAGTCTTTGAAACTGTCACTTATTCATCTGTAAATATTCTGGAATAACTAAATACCTCTTCTTTGTAGATTAAGAGTGTATGTTTTTTTTAAAAAATTGGTTTGTATTTTTCTTGGCTGTACTGTCTCTGGAGGATGCGTCCTCCTGCCTCAGTCCAGGTCAGCGGGACTCTTGACTTGCTTGAAGGGTAAGTGGCGAAAGCTGTGGTGTGGGCTTGGGGAAAGCGGAGTCACTCAGGGAATTTCTTCTCCTTCCGTATTGCATCCCCTGTGCCTTGGGCCACATGTTTTTGTAGTCTCATTTAGCTGGAATATAACCTTCAGTAATTTCTGGGAAAAGGGTTCATGGGAGAAATTTTATTTTCATTTCTCTGAAAACTATGTTCTACATTGTATTTGTTGATCGTTTGCCTGGGTAGAGAAGTCTAAAATAGAAATCATTTTCTTCATAATGTAAAATTATTTACTCCTTTGTGTTTTAGTACATAATGTTGCTATTAAGAATTTTGACATCATCTTCTTTTACCTTATGTGTATTTATTTGGCACAGGGTTTCATTACGCAGCTTGGATTTGTAGTGAGCCTCCTGTCTCAGCCTCCCCAGTGCTGGGATTACAGGTGTGTGCCACCACTCCCAGTCTCGGTGGCCAGCACAGCATGCAGTACTGGGGATCTTTGCGTTTGCCAGACAGGCGCTTCGACCGCCACTCTATCTCCCCAAACCTTTGATGTCGTCTTGACTCCTGATCATCTGCATGTGGCCTTCTGTTTTCCCGGTGAAAGTTTCCAGTATGTTTTCTTACATCCTCAATGCTTCAGCATGTCGTGGTTTTACGCCTTTGTGCGGTTCGAGCTCATAAACCCATAGTGATCTCTTTCAACGTGAGACTATGGCCTTAAATGTTGTTTGGTGGATCTTTCCAACCTGTGCATGGAGTATTGGGTCTTTCTGAACTGTTCTGATTGTATGTCTTTCCTCCTCCATATTCATCTGTGACTTTTGTTCTACTTCAAAGGAGTTTCTTTATTTTCCAAGCCATCTGTTGATTTTTTTCTTTTGGCTGGGCCCTTCCTCCTCTTGGGGTGTTCCTCTTTCAAGGAGAGTTGTCTCACTCTCACAGTGTTGGGGGCGCTGGGTTTCTTCTCACCCTGGAGCCTCTTCCCCAGTGGAAGTGAGCCTTAGTCATCTTGTCACATGCAAGACCAACTTCACATTTAGCTACTGGCTTATACCCTGTGTGTGTTTGGGACAGGTAAAACGGGGACTGCCTGTTAACCAGTGGCTTCATTTGGGGTTGATAGGATGAAGGCCTGGCTGGTCCTTTGAGGGAACCCCAACCTGTTTCTGTTTGGGTTTTCTCTTGCACAGATCCAGCTAGACTCTTGGTCTTCAGGGGTTCAGTGGTTGAAGTGCCTGGTGTGGGTGGAGGGACACAAAGTTGCAGGGCTACACGTTACTTACCTCTCCATGTGCAGGGCTGGTCCACCTCCTCGCCTGGAGGCCAGATCCCACTGAACCCAGCCCCTCCACATAGGAACCTTCTGTCTTCTGCAAGGGCTGAGGAGAAGCTTGAGACTCCGTCTCACCTCCTCTTTGTAAGGGCTCCCATCCAGTCTTCCCACTGTCAGCCCTGCCCTGCCCTGGACCTGGTGTCTTCGTGTCCTGGGCCTTTCTGGGATATGCAGGGCAGGCCTTAGCCGCAGCCTCAGCCTCCCTGTCCCTGCAGCAGGGGACAGGCCCATCTGTTTCCACCTTCCAGAATTTTGTTGATGTCTCTCATCTGCTCTTGTCTCTTCTGTTCTTTCTGCCCTTGCGGATTTATGCATTTTTAATTTCCTTATTGTCATTTAGGTGAAAGGCTTGGACAAACCCAGGAATAAATGGATGTGTTCAATCTGCTGTGTTTACTGGGAAGTTCCCATTCTTCTACAACATTTACCAAACACCTTCTATGGACAAGTGACCGGGCTAGGAGGGAAGAAGCAGCTAGAGAAAGGAATAGGAAAGGAAGGATGAAGAGTGGGTGGCAAAGTGGGGGTTGGGGGAGTCCAGGGCTCCTCCCACAGCCAGTCTGGTCCTGTCAGGAGTTGGGCGGGCCCTCGGTGAGTGTTTGGACAAATGTGTCCTAGTGGTTCTGAAAGTCACTGCGAAAGGGAAGTGACAGGGGAGTGGAAGGAAGCCAGCTGCTGCAGTGGAGGCCCAGCAGCTGGAGAGGCCAGCACACCAGGCTTCTAGAGAAGTGAGCCGTAGCCCTTTGGGGCTCCTGCCCACAGGTCTGGCACCTCTGCCAGGCAGCCTGTGTGGGCTCTGAGAGCCAACTTGGCACCTTCTAAAGCCCATCCTATCATCTGAAAGAGAGGAGGTCCCAGTTTAGAGAAGAGATGCCATGAAGCCGTGTCTGTCCCCTTCTGGGACTGTGTGGAAGTGTGTTCTGCGCGGGGTTGGAGTGGGGCCCAAGGCCACCCTCCTGGCCCCTAGGTGCTTGCTTCCCTCTCGTCCTCCTTGCAGGGTTCCCAACACAGACACCGCTCTGTTCTCCAGGAGTGCCCATACATGCCTTCTCGGCTCCTCCAGACAGAAACACGGCCCACATCTTCCATAGGCACATCTTTACCTCCTGCCCAGTTCCCTGCAGCTGGAATGCCTCGGAACCAGCTGGAACCTCGGGCTGACACCGGCCAAGGCACCGTGGCCCTCGGAGTCACCATGAAGAGGCATCTGCCCTGGCATTTAGTCAAACCCAAATAAGCGTGTTCCCCTCTTGCCACAGGAGGCCTTGCTCAGAAAGCTCTGGTTTCTGCTCCTCCTTTTACAAGAACCTATGCCCATATTTTCAATGAAAGTGGACAATTTTAAGATCTTCCTTCCTTCCAAAATTCCCTGTGAGCCGAAGCTCCTATCCACTCTGGCTTCCCTAATCCACACAACTCAAGAGTCCCTGAGGTCTAGGGTCAGGGAGATGGACTGAGTATGAGCTCAGTTTCACTATGTACAAGCTTTGTGGCTTTTGACAAGTTGCTTATCTCTGAGTTTCTAGTTCCCCCATCTGGGGGGCTGGGGATATAGCTCAGTAGAAGGATCCGAGTTCAATCCCAGGTTCTGCAAAAAAAAAAAGAGAAGAGATGAGTTAAGATACATAAAACCTGTAGTCCAGAGCCTGAGGAGGACAGGAGGGGCTGCGTCTGCGGGGACAGCCCCTACCCTCCTGCCTTGGGGACAGCCGCTAGCCTCTGAGCAGCACAGAGGAGCGTCTGTTCCCGGTTCTGATCCAGTGAGGTGCCAGCACCTTGTCAGAACTCCATCTGTCAGGAATTTATTACTAATGCATTTTATAACAGGCTCTATAATAAGATATTAAAGACTGTGGCCACATCTCGCAAGCATTTCATAAATATTAATAACGCCTTTAGAGATAGCACCTATGGCAGGAACGCTTCAGGGTTTAGCCGGGTTTGGTCAAGGGTACGGAATTAATTTAACTGGGAGGGTCCACCGTGAATGTGACAGGCTGTGCTGTCGCCTCTCTCTGCCGCCTCTCTCTGCCTGTCTGCCTCTCCTTTGCTGCTTGATCTTGGTGCTTCTTTCCCTCGGTTCACAACTTGCCCTCTCTGATGCCTCTTCCCCCTTCTCTTAGCGTCTGTCACCCAGCCCAGTCCCTCTCTCCAGAAGATTCTCTTCCCCCGTCACTCGCATTGTCCCTTTGGCCCCCGTGTTTGTCCCCTTCACCCTTCCCAGCCCACTTGTCCTAGCCTCCTCTGTTCTCCTCCTCCCCACCGCCCCACCCCTCCTCCTTCCTTGACCGCCCTGTCCCCTTCTGTGTTCTCCTGCCTCTCTTTCTCTGGGCACCTCGTGTCCCCACCCCGTTCCATTGAGCACCCCGAGCCTCCTCCGGAGGAGCCCAGAGTGCAATGTGACTCACACTGCCCGGGAGAAGTGAGCTATTTATCATTATTATTAACGAACAAGATCCCTTGCACGGCAGAACTTTCCCAGAGTCTATTCCCTTGTCACCCCAAGGAGCAGCAAAAAGATTTATTTGTCTCTGAATTGCGCAGGGCGGCCCATTTAGAGCGGGTCCATCAGGGGTGATGGGGAGCTTAAGTGGGAACTGGGAGGGGCAGGGGCGCTGGCTGCTCTGAGAGGGACAGCCTGCAGGTGTGAAGACCCGGGAGGGGCCAATGTCCGCCCACCCATCTCTCCAGGCTGAGAGTCCATGATTGGGCTGTCCCCTGCCCACGCTGCCACCACCCCATGCGAATGCTCATCATCACCAGTGGCCCACAGGGATCTGCATATTAAAGAGTACCTGGGGTCACTTAACAGTTAGAGGCAACCATTCCGCCTCCACCCAGGCTCTTTGCTTCTTCCCATGAACTCCTGCTTCCCAGGCTCCTGTTTGGCAGGCACTGTGCCCTCATGAGGAGGAATGGTAGTCCTGGAGCTTTCCTTCTGTGGCCTGGCTGGGGTGCCCCAAAGGGGCAGAATCACGCAGCTGGGGTGTGTGAGCCCGGGGTAGAGCTGTGGGAATAGGGAAGCCTTGCCCAAGGGTCAGGCATGTTCTGGAGGTGTCATCATGTAGGAGACGGGAGCCGTGACTCCTGGAGGCTGTGGATAGCAGAACTGCACACAGGAAGGCCAGCACGGATCATGTCACATGGTGCACTGAGGGCAGAAAGGGAAGTCTGAGAGCGGGGCCCCCTCTGCCTCTCGCCCTGTCTGTGCCATTCCCCCGGCTGCAAAACCATGTCTTGGCCTGCTCACAGCTTCTTCCCTCAGGCTGTCACAGTGCCCACTCCAGCTCTAATTGTGTACCAGAGATCTTTCAGATTTCCACAGCAAAGTTTGGTTTAATTTGCAAAGCCCCATCTGCCTGGCCCACTTGGGTCAGGTGATAAGTCCTGGGCCAGTCAGATGTGTCCTAGGTCTGAGGTCCATGGTAGGAACATGGCTGCCTAAATCCATTCCAAGAGCAGAGTGGCCTGTGTAGAAAGAGCAGCTTTTCTTAGAAGGAGGGTGGGTGGGGTGAAAAGGGCCTCTCAGGAGTCGAGGCCCCTGATTTCCAGTCACAGCCGTGCTAGGAACCACCTGTGTAGCCTGCAGCGAGACACACCCCCGCTGTGGGCTTACGTTTCTTGTCTGTAGAATGGGGAAACTGGACGAGCTCATCCGCTTCCTTACGGGCGCCTCACAGCGGCCATTGCGGCTTGGCACACCTCAGAAGTGGCCCTGTTCGGGGCTCCTCCGCCCCTCCTGGCCCCATAACCCCTTCTCACACAGGAGTCCAACAAGGCTCTCGAGGCCCTGCCACCTCCTCAGCCAGACTGCAGCAGCCAGGAATCTGCCAAAGATGTTTTCTTTCTGAATTCTTGTTTGTTTCGTTTCATTTGGTTAGAGAGACGGTCTTTCTGTGCAGCCCAGGTTGCTCTGATGGGTGATCTTCCTGCCTTCCTCTTCAGGGGCGTCTGCGTGCTCCACTATGCCCTGCTTCTTTCTGCATTTTAAGGGGCCAAACTGTCCAAGTTTATGGTGGAGAGACTGACGGGCAATTTACACTATTTCTAATATCCCCTTTTAAATGGGACTCACCTAACCCTGCCTGTTAGGATATTTTATTTCTGAAATACTTGGACTGTTTGTCCGCTCAGTCCTGCCACATACCTGGCCCAGCAAGAAACATAACTTTTTAATGCTTTATCTTACATGAATCCTTCTCACAAGAACCCTAGGAGGTAGTGGTTAGTAGCTCCATTTTGCAGATGAGGAAACTGAGACCAAAAGAGGTTTTATAACATGTGTCAGGTTCCCAGTAGGAAGATCTAGATTCAAAGTTGGGGATTGGTGCTCCTGGAACCTATATGTGCTGCCCTCAGGATGCCTGGAAAGCCAGCCACAACTGCCCAGTGGACACTGCTCACATGGAGCTGTACGCCTGTGTGCACATCTGTGCGCTCCCACAGAGAGCAGCTGGTGCTGTAAGAAGCCCCCAGTGTGTGTGCTGAGTTGTGCCTACTCTGTAATTTCTCTTATGGAGCAGAGTGTACAGGACCAAAAGGCAGGAAGTCGGCCTGGCCTCGTAGCTCAGCAGACTAAAGCGCCTGCTTAGGCAGAGCAAAGCAGCCAGGGTTTGGTCCCAGTGCGCCACGCTGAGAAGGTGACTGGGATTGGGTGTGGTGGCACGCACCTGTAATCCCATCTCTTGGGAGGCTGAAAACAGGAAGATCACTATGAGTCTGATCTACATAGTGAGATCCTGTAGACCCTTTCTAAAATACAAAGAGAGAGAGAAAAATTCCAGAAGTCAATATTCTTTTCTCTGCGATAGTTTGATAGTTTGTCCCTCTAAAGTGTATGCATGGCTCTTTGCCAGGGCTGTTAAAAACCTCTCCTAAGTTATGCAGAAATTAAATGTGTTTTCACCGCAGGGCATGAGGCGTAATCCAGGAAGGTCAGGTGGGGAATCTCCCCTCCACTGGCTTCTGGGTCTTGCTCTTAAATCCTCTGATCTGATGCTCAGCGAGCCTTCTCCCGGGACCACGAGTTGCAGCCAAGTAAAATGTCCTCAGCTCCCTGAGGCAGAGGAGGCTGGAGAGCTGACATCTTATTGGGGCTGTCCCTCTCCTCTGTGTGCCAGTTTTGTGGGGCCCATCTGACACGGGGCGGGGGGACTATGACATCCATCTATGTCCATCTCTTGTTATAGGGACCACAGCCCCACAGGGCACTTGTTCTGGATTTGGGGCCCTGATGCTCACATGTGGACCAGTGGTCATGGCAGGCAGCAGGGCAAGGCCTGAGGAGCTTGGGCTCCGGGCTCTGCACTGTGTTCGCAGGTGACTGTGTCCGGTGGGGTCCTGGCGGGGAAGCATTTGTCTCCAGTAACAGCATGGCTGTGAAGAGCTGGCATAGAAAGAGGCAGCATGTTGGTCAGCTTCCTGTGGCTGTGGCAAAAGGCCTGAAAAATCAACTTGCAAGACTGATCTTGGCTCACAGTGTCAGAGTTTCACAGTGTATGACTAGGTAGCTCAGTTTCTTTGGGCCTGTGGCAGCCCAGGATGTCATGGTGCAAGCCACGGCGGAACACATCTGCCCACCTCATGGCAGCCAGAAAGCAGAACAGAGAGAGGACGTGGGCAGGTTCCCAGTGTCCCCTGCAAGGGAAAGCCCTGACCACCTCGCCGCCCCCCTGAGCCCTTGCCTCCTCAGCCCCCGTCTCCTAAAGGTTTCCAAGAGCTCCTTGGGCTGCTGACCAGGCCCTTAATGCATGGCCCATAGAGGACATAGCAAGTGGGCAGGGGTGGGAGAAAATACTGGGGCACAGGTGGGTTAGCAGGCAAAGGAAGCCCTCGCTGCCCTCAGGACTAAAGGGAAGAAGAGGAAATGATGCCAGCTGGGAGACAGAGGGTGTGGAAACCACACCCCAGCCTTGCCCTCTGACCCTGCCCAGCACCTCCCATGGGCAGAACTCAGCTGGAAGCCAGCAAGACAGGCAGGGCCACATGGATCCAGGGGGCAGAGAGATTATGAGACCAGCCCAAAGACACAGGGCATGTTGTGCTGAGGCCTGAGACCCTGACCCTTGTCTGCTCTGCCCTGGCCAGATTGCTGTCTTCTGGAGAGAAAGAGCATCTTTTCCCAGCAGCCAAGCTGGGCAGGGCAGGCCTTGCAAAGGAAAAGTGACTTTCAGAGCCCAGACGTTGGGGAGAGGGCAGGTTACTGGATTCGAGACCTCCCGATCGCTCTGTGCCTCCAGCAGGTAGAGCGTAAGCGCCTCACGGCCAGGACATGCAGCTGTGCCCTGTGCAGAGGGCACTGAAGAGTCTGGCGAGCCTCAGGGGCCTCCCACAGTCTGTCCCATGCTCCCAGTGCATGGGGTGACAGGAGAACGGCAGGCTGCAGGCCACACCATTCAGCCCAGCATTTGTTTTGCTGCTGGGCAGAGACGGGCAAGCTCCGGGAAGAACTGTAGCAGCTCACGGCCAGGCTCCCTATGAGCCCTTTCCAACCTCAACTCATACTTCCCAAACGCAGAAACTGCTCGGGAGTGGCAGGGGGCACCAGTGGCAGCTCGGAGAGCAAGCAGACTTCCATGCCAGCAGCGCGACTCAGAGTTTCACGGAGGAGCAGGGAAAGAGCAAGTGGCAGGTTTGGAGAGCCCTGCGTGAGCTTAAGGCCACGCACTTAGAACTAGCAGCACTTGAACTCCGCCTCTGCCTAGCTTGGTCACTGTGAGCATGTTACTTAACCTGTGCCAACTTTTTCTTTTGCCTTTTTTAAAATTCTGTAACAGCAGTTGAACCCAAGGCTTTCACACTGAGCTGTATCCTCACCCTCTTTTTAATCATGAGACAGAGTCTTGCTAAGTTGCCCAGTTGCTGGGCTCAAACCAGGGCCTTCCTGCCTCAGCCTCTCATAGTACTGGGATTATAGGTATGCATTGTCTTACCTGGCTCAGCTTCCTTTTCTGGGGAAGGAGGACAGCTGTCACCCAGAAAGCTGCTTGTTATGGAGCTGGCGGGTGCAGGCCATACGTAGCACAGGTGAGGAGCCTTACCAGAGTGCATACAGCCTTTTCTTCCTTGGATGTGTCTGTGGGTGAATGTGCTCTGCCAACATGAGCAGGCACAGCATCTGCGCCCGGCCCTGTGCCATGAAGTTGAGAAGGGAAGGTTGCACAGGGAATGCCTGCACCCAGTGTCTGCTGAACTTAGAGCTAGCAGAGGCCTGTGTGTGCTCCTGGAGGGTGTTTGCTGAGCGCCTGGTCCGTGCCAGGCCGGTTGACAGCCCTGTGGCCTCCACAGAGCGCTAGGCCCTGAGGGAAAGCGGGCATTGGCGAGTGGGAGCTCTGGGGTGAGAGCTACTGGGTGCCCTGTGACACTGTGGCCAGGGCGGGGACCTGGGGTGCTGACCTGTCTGAGGGGTCTGGAAACCTCCCTAAGAATGTGGCCTTTAACCACAGATACCCCAAGTCAGCGGGACAGGGGTCTGTGCCCATTCTGGAGGAGGGACAGTCATAGGAGGCTCTTGGGGCGTGGGGACATGTGACCCTCATAGGGATTCTCCAGGGTGGCAGATGGAAAGGCCAGAGATGGCACATGGGTGCCCCTCCTGGCAAAGCCGGACAGCCCCTGTGGTGCCACCAGGGCCCCCCGCCAGGCTCCTGGGGCACACACCTCCCAGCTCTGCCCTTGAAACCTCCCTGACTCGAGAGTCCCAGCTGGGCTTCACGCATCCTGGGCCCGAGGCTTGGGCAGCCAAGGGGCACTTGAGGAGGAAGCAAAGTGGCCAAGAAATGGGTTTGGGGACTGAAAGGCCCTCGTCCGGGTCTCCAGGATGAGCAGATCATCTGTGGGATCAGTGCTCTTACAGCCACCAGGAGGCCATCAGGGAGGGTGACAAAATAGCTACTGCATTTTAAATTGCTCTGAACCCTCTTGGAATGAAAATGACAGAGCCCAGGGCCTGGTTGGCTGGAGGGGCGCAGTTAATGGGCTTCGGGGGATCGTCGCGGTGCAGGCGGCTGCTCCGGCTCCCGCTCACCCTTTCATCTGCTTTGCTTTCATCCAGAACACTCCCGTGGGGACGCCCATCTTCATCGTGAACGCCACGGACCCTGACCTGGGCGCGGGCGGCAGCGTCCTCTACTCCTTCCAGCCCCCCTCTCAGTTCTTTGCCATCGACAGTGCCCGTGGCATCGTCACGGTGATCCGGGAGCTGGACTACGAGACCACACAGGCCTACCAGCTCACCGTCAATGCCACGGTGAGTTGTACCCAGGGCCTGGGGCCCCATGTCTACCTCTTCCAGCCACAGCATGAGAGGAGCCAGTGATAGCTGTTGTCAGAGTCCACACTGTCCCTGGCACTGTGCTGTGTTCATATGGACTGTCACCGTTAAACCTCTGGAAGCCCCACATCATGAGCTTTAGTAAGATGCCCATCCCCCAGAGAGGAACACTGAGGCACAGGGCACTGCAGACTTGCCCCTCAGACATTCACCTAGTTCAAAGAAACATGGTGGAGCCAGGGAGATGGCTCAGTGGAATAAGCACTTCCCTGGCAAGTGCAAGGGCCTGAGTTCAATCCCCGGTTCTGCCAAAAAAAAAAAAGAAAGGACAAAGAAACGTGGTCTCCTTCTTGTACTATATGTGTGGCCAGGTGTCATCTCTCCCTGGGACACAGAACAGAAGAATCAGCCAAGCTGCGTCCCGACAACATGAGTCTGGGCATCCTGGCCACAGCTCTGTACAAAGGCAGTGGGCCTAGAGCAAGGGCAGCCATCTGTGCCAAGCACCCTGCCAGTCCCTGAAGTCTCATGGAGAGTTGGTCCAGGGCAGGAGAGGTGCTGTCAGTCAGTCCATTTTACAGATGATGCCATTGAGGCCCACATAGCTGATAAGGAGAGAGGGGAGCAAGAACCCTAACCCATGTCGTCTGACTTCCAGTCTTATGCCAGGATCCCAGTCTCCAGAACATGCAGCTGGGCCTTGGCCACCAGATGTTTCTAAGGCCCTGAGAGACGGGCAAGCCACTGCCCTCTTCTCTCCTGCGGCTGCTGTGGGACACAGCTGGCACCATTAGCAAACAGAGGCTGGCCTGTCCTCTCCTGCCCCTCTGTTTGCGCGACTCAGGTCAAGAGCAAACCAAACCATGGGAAGCCCCTTGAATCCCGGGACCCACTGCCCTGGCCGCCACACCCACTCCAGCTCAGTGGAGCTACAGCAGACGCTGCCAGTGACATGAACACTTTGTGGTAGCTCACAGAGCCCCAATTCTGGGTGCTGGGTCTGGACTCACCAAGGGTCTGCTTTTGAAAGATGGGGTTCCCCAGGCATGACCCGAACACTAGAGTAGGAAATGCAAACTTCTCGCCTGTCCCTGGCCTACCAGTCCCCGGGGAGGCCCTTGCCAAGGACACTCCCTGCTTCCTCTCCCTCTGTGACCCACAAGAACTGTGTGCTGCCGTTTTTGAAGTTGGCTTCTGGGATGGGTCTTGCTTTCTGTGTGCCCACATGTAGCCTTCTACATGCCCCTCACTGCCCCTTCAGCACCAAGCGTGGGGTTCTGCGTTTACCTGGCCTCAGAACATGCAGCTGCTTGCCCTCCTGCTCCATGAGCCAGTTGCCTAGGGATAATTTTCATCCTCATATAGATGACTTTGGGACTCAGAATAGGCCAGAGCCAGGCACAGGCAGGAATGTGGGTGGCCCGGCCATGAAGAGGCCTGTGCTCAAGCTGGGATGATGAATACAGCTAAATTGCTGTTAATCTCCTAGCAATCAGGCCTTGGAGCTTTGAGGAGGAGGAGCAGGAGGGGCCCTGGAGCTCCAAGGTAGATGGCCTTGCCGGGTGCTCCTCTAGGTGGACACCAGGAGCACCTCAGGGCTGCTGCTGTGCGTTGGCTGCAGGGTCACAGCTGGGAGCCTGGCACTGTACCCCCCAGAGGTGTGCCCGCTGCCACGGCCTGTCCCTGCATCGGGTCCAAGGAGGGTTGGACCAGTCCTCAGTGGCAGGAGCAAGGCTGCAGCCACACGTGTGGGATGAGGGCAGCAGGCTCTGGGCTGGACAACAGCCAGCTGCCCACACAAGCCTGACAATGGCAATCACACCAACTGGCAACTTGTGCCCACGAGGTCAGGACTGGCTGGGGTGCCCTGCATGGCCTGTGTCCCTGGCTGAGCGCTGCTGTCCTGTTCTGTCTGCTCTCTCCCCCCATGGAACCCACTCCCAGAAGCCCCTTCTCAGCTGCCCTGAGGACTCCTGCCTCCCTGACTTCACACCTCCATCTCACAGGACAAGGGCTTGCTGCATGCATCTCACATCCCAAGCTGTGGAGCCCTGGGAGTCTTACAGCAGAGCCCTTCATCACAGAGAGAGAGGGGGCTCAGGGAGAAGATATTCTTGGAGGGTGTGGGGCACGCTGCTGTTAGGATCCGAGCCAAGACTGCTAAAGGCTGATTTTTATGCCTGCATTTCAGTGCCAGGTACACCCTCCCCACCTGTAGGAGTGGGTAGCTCACTTCCCTTTCTGATCGCCATCACCCCCTCTGGACTGTGAGCCCCTAGCACTGACCAAAGCATGTGCAGTGCCTGTCACAGTGCCTGGGCAGAGGAAATCTGTGTGCAGCTCTGTGGTTTCTGTCACCTTGGGCTTTGGGGGCGCTGCAGCAGTGGGCCATTCACCAGTCACCTCTGTGTTTAGGGCAATAAAACCTAGGCCTTGGGTCTTCTGTCTTGGCGAGCTTTAATAAGACTACATTTCCACCTAACTCTGGCGGTTGACATGTTGCCTGTCTGGCCACGGCCACAGCAGAGTCCTGCATGACTTCTCAGGAGTCCTTCCTCCGAGGCCCCCAAATGTCATAGGCCCTGGAGCTCCCCCTGCTGTTCGACTGCAGAAGTCATTTGACCCACAAGTTCAGAGCCTAAAGCAAGCATGCGGTTCTCAAGGTACCCCAAAAGGCCTTTCTTCCTGAGGAGTCACAGTCCTGGCAAGTATCCTGCTGTCTTGGAAGGGGAGCAGGAAGTAGGCACAAGAGGGGCTGTGCCCTGGAACCGAATACAGCAGAGGAGCTGAGGACAGGACCCAGTCGTCCCCTACACAGGACATCCAGGGAAGCCAGTCCCCGGCTGGGCTGGGGCCAAGAGATCTGCCTCTACCTTAGCCATTTTTGGGAACACCAGAGAAGCTACCATTCTCTGGGCCTGGGGACCCTGCCCAGCTTACTGAAAGCTCTCAGTGTTCTTGAGCCCCCTCGTAATAAGCCTTTCCCTGCAGGGGAATGTGTGTGTGTTGTATGCGGGTCTGTGTGTATGTATGCATGTGTGCACTCATGTGTGTGTGTGTGTCCATGTATGCCTGTGCACGTACCCACAGGTTTGCTCAGCTTATGGCTGTGCCTCTCTTTGTCCTCTAAGGATCAAGATAAGACCAGGCCTCTGTCCACGCTGGCCAACCTGGCTATCATCATCACAGATGTGCAGGACATGGACCCCATCTTCATCAACTTGCCTTACAGTACCAACATCTACGAGCATTCTCCTCCGGTAAGAGCTTCCCTGAGCCCTGTGGGGGGCGAGCTGCTCCTAGGATCACCTGAACCCAGTCCTTACGACGGCAGTGATGCCAGTCCTGGACTTGGAACCCCCAGGCCCCTCCCGCAAGACACCTCATCTCCCCTGCCACCTCATCCCTAGAGAGCTCCAAGTGGCAAAGAACCCATCTTACTTTTCTTGTGGAGACCAAATATCTCACACCCAAAGTTCAAGGAGGGAAGCTCTATTTAGCTCAAGGTTTGTAAAGGTTGCAGTCCGTAGTCAGCTGGCTCCGAGGCGAGTGGGGGGTATCGCAGAGGAGAAGCAGTCCATAGCAGGTAGAAGACAGCAGAGCAAGCAAGCAAGGGGCCACTTGACAGCATTCTGTCCCCGTTACATTCTGTCTAGGCTACCTGGCTTGGGGCAGGTGCCAGACCAGTCAGCAGACTAGTTCAGTAATCACACACCCTTAATCCCAGCATCACACATCTAGATCCAGCCGCTCCTAAAAGAGCTTTACCCAGGACCGCATGAGGCTTTGGTAGGGTATCTGGACACCAGCCACAACAAAGCCCAGTGCGCTGGGGCACTAAGCGTGGGGGAGGGATTCAGAAGGGTTTCCGTGGAGTGATGGGAACAGCCACGGAATGTACAGCCTGTGCTGAGAGCGGATTTGTCCTAGGCTGGCCAACCGGCTGAGTGGCTCAGCGTGGCCCCACAGGCCAGTCTGCCTCTCCTGGCATCAACACCACCCCCAACATGGTGGGAGCTGGCAGCAGTTTGCCTTCTGCTCCAAGAGGCCTCTCAGCCTGGGCTCGTCCAGGAGCTCACACTGCCAGATGCCTCCCGAGCAGCTCAGTCTTGAGTTTCTCAACTTCATGTTTACAAGAGAGACTCCTGATTTTGTGCCGCTCCACACACCTCCAGCCAGCCACTGCCCACAGTCCCGTGGCCATGCGGGCAAGGGCGAGCATCCCTCATCTGGTAGCCCCTGCCGTGCTTTGTGCAAACCTGATGGAGGAGCCTGCTGTGGGCTGACGAGAGGCTGGGCCCTCTCAGCAGACACCACCCAGGACACGCTGCATGGCGCGCAGCCCACAGCCAGAAAGCTCAGCCCCCTCTTTTGAAGGAATCTTGTTTGCTTGGGAGAAGAACTCAGCACCCTGAGAGTAAAGCGGGGTACCCCCTGGAGGCTGGGGCGCTCAGGGCTCACCTGCATGTCTGCACAGACTCAGCTTCAAGCATAAAGGGGAAGCTGGCTTTGCATGACTGGGCGCAGGCTGCACTTTTAGACCAGTGTGGGCCAGGGAAGCCAGCCCCCCACGTGGGCTCTGTGGCTGTCACAACTGCCGGATCCGTGGTTTCGGGCTCCAGAAGCCAGCATTTGACCCCTTTCTACCCAGATCCAGGTGGTGTGAGGGATCAGCAAAGGTAGATGCTTTTTAGCCTTCTCCTCGGCCCCACTTCTGGCTTTCTCTTTCTCTGTGTTCTGTGCATAGCAGGCGTCCCAGCTCCTGGGGCAGATGCTATCCCTGTCTGCCTGCCTCACTTCCCAGGACCTCCTGGGGCCTCCTCTTTTCTGCCCGCAACCCCAGCTTTGCCAACCTGCTGCTTTCAGCTGTGGGGAGACCCGCTGTCCGCCCCTGGCCCCTGTTTTTTCTTCCTGAGAACTCCAGGTGAATCACTTACCCCATCTAGCTGCCCTGCCCATCTGGGGACTCAGCGCAGCTGGCAGTGGAGGGTCTACGCAGTGGCTAAAGGAAGAAGCGAGCACGTGCCCTGGCCATGCCGTCCTCTGCACAGCCTGCTGTGCTCATCCGGTCACCCAGGCACCTGCTCTCGTCAATGATCCCAAGTCCACTAGTTCCTAGCTCACTCACCACCTTTTTGGGGGTTTTTCTCAGCTTCTTTCTCAGAGGTGACAGAGACCACTCCTGATGAACTGACCATGGTCAAACTCTATACTGAGTAATTCACAACTGGCTTATCAGTTTCATTATGGTCAGCTACATACATAGGTGACTGTCAAACCCAGGTTGTCCAGGTGCCTGCAGCTCTGGGACATTGTCTCAAGCTTCCTTTGTATCTCCCAGGGTGTTGTACCCAGGGCGGGTGCAGAGATGCCAGCTTGATTTGCAGGCAGGGCATGATGGTGGTGAGGCCACCAGAGGAACTCAGAAGCCCTGCAGTGCCAGCTCCTTCGCCTGATCCATCTGACCCCAGACACTCCTCACAGGAAGTGGAGCTGATGGAGTATGTAGTACTCCTTTCCTTGGGGGCTTCCAGGGCCAAGAGCAGGGATATAAATCCCCCTGCCAGTGTGGGCAGTTAGCAGACATCAAACCGAGGGTCCGGTGACGTGGTTGGGTGGTCACTGGTCAGCTAGGGTGGCCAGAGCAGTTGGGCCTCCTGGCCCCAGCCTCCATCAGGGCAGGATAGGCAGGACACCTGTACTGTCCACTGAGACCCTTCGGTTCCTTCTCGCCTCTCTCCCCTTTTGCAGAGCAATTTCACCTAAGCTGTCACAGCTTCTCCCTTTTGATCTGCAAGTGTCTGAGCCTGTGCCTTGGGGAACACACTGCTCCATTCTTTACTCATCTATTGTGTTTTCAGGCCCTGCCAGTGTGCAGGACCCTGGGCAAGGCCATGCCTCTCCATCCAGATGTGCCCACAGCTCAGCAAGCTGGGCTTCAGCACCTTCACCCCTGCTGTCTCTCCTTCCTCTCAGTTTCTTAGCATCTGATGCGATTCTCTTCACTCCAAATCAGGAATTTTGGTATCTTGTTGTTTGGCCCAAGTTGTCCCTTTTCCTCTGCAAGGCCAAGACCCAGGGAGCTTCAGCTCTGAACTCTTCTGAGTGGGCCATGACTGTGTTGGGAGAAGCAGACCGGGCAGGAAGCCGTGGATTCGGCCTCTCTGGGGCCCCAGCCAGGCTTCCCCAGCCAGCACAGGATCACACTCCCCGTGCGCACACCTCTACCTCCTCCGCTGTGCCTCTGGGTTTCCCATCTGTACAGCTTTTCTCCTCCAGCCTGGTCCTGCCACCCTCCAGGTTGGGCTGCTGCACCTTCTAATCGGTTTCCACGCCTCCATCCAGGGCCCTCCTGTCCCTGAACAGTATGGAACTCTGATTTGATGCAGTCCTTCCCAGCAGGGCCTAAGCTGAGACATATCCGGCCTGTTAAGCCTCCAGAGCCAGAGCCAGAGCCAGAGCCAGAGCCAGAGGCCCCCACTCTGCTTGGCCCTCACGGCTGCCGGGGCCTCCGGCTGGACCCTTCCCACTCTGCCCTGCTCCCCCTCCTTATCTGTGCTCCCAGCATGCATGTCTCCTTCTATCAGTGTATCGGGTTGGCATGCCTCATCTAAAGTGTATATATTACCTAATAAAATCCTTCTTATTTGGGATTATTGCATCAAATTTTAATTTCCTCACTCGAGCAGCAGCATGTCGGCCTGCCCGTCAGTGAAGGGCCGATAGAAGGTGAAAAGAGCGGATAAACTGCACAAATTACTGCCAGCCGATGCCTATCAGCCCTTTGACTGGAATTGACTGGAATTAAGGAGTGAGAAATAGGATTTTCTGCCTCAGAATCTGCTGTGGCAGCTCTCGTCGGAAGTTGCAGCGGCAGCCCCTCCAGCCCTTCCCACTGAAGGTGCCTCCCACTCCTGAAGCCACGTCACCCTCAGGTCCTTAATCCTGCTGAGGAAATGTGTGTCAGGCTTCTGGATGAGCTGGCAGTGAGGGAGGGGGCCTGGCCCCTGGTCTAGGCCCTGCTCAGGCTGGCCCCTGCTGCTGTCACTGCCCTGGTGAGGGATTCTTTGACTTTGTTTTCTTACTGTTTGGTTGGTTTTTTGTGAGACAGGGTCTCAGTATATATTTGTTGAAACTAGCTTTGAACTCCTATATAGCTCAGGTTGGCTTCAAATTCACAGTGGTCCTCCTGCCTCAGCCTCCTCTGAGTCCTGGGATTACTTACAGGCATGTGCCACCATGCTCAGCTGAGGGCTTCTTTGGGAGGGGACAACCATAGGAGGGACAGGCATGATCCTTTTAGAAAAGTCCCAGTTTCTGCCCCCACTTTCCACTCCTCCCCTGGGCATAATCACTAGACCCAAAGCTGTGGCCTCCTCACCCCTGCCAGAAAGCAGTGGAGTTACTGGACCCTCAGAAAGTCCTCTCTTCCTTCCCCAGTTGCCTGCACCCCACCCACTGCCTGCCCCTGTAGCTGGATCCCCGAGCCTAAGTTTCTTCTTGTGTACCCCTACAGCGGGGCCCAGGGAAAGACCTCTACCTACTCTCCGTCTGCCCTGCTGGGGGAAACATGTGGGCGCCCAGCAGGAAGCAGGCAGCAGGCAGCAGGCGGCAGGCAGCAGGCGTTCGACTCCAGCTGCTGCGCACCTACCGGCTGCCTCTGCGTCCATCATGCACAGATCATGTATCTCCAGGATGGAGACTACAGGACGCTGGGGACTCCAGAACACCACGGCACTTTAGAGATGGCCTTGGGTTTGCTGAGAGGCACGTGGGAACTCCAGATCCGTCCACGGGAACAGGCCTCTTATCACAGTTGCTGTGTGCGATGCTTAGGTATATGCCGATCGCCGAGGAGCAGCGATGATCGTGCTGCTGTCTAGATGAGAAATAGGGCAGCTGGGAGGATGCAGACACAGTGGTCCATCCGGCACAGCTGCGCCTTAGCTGTCATCACACTCGTGGGGACCATGGGCCTGTGCACCCAGCCGGACCTAGGCCTGCCCACTGGCTCTCCCAGCCACAGCCCAGCAGCAGCGCCCAAGAAAGCTGCCTGGCCCCGGGCAGGGTGCCCTCCTAGCAGGCCAGGCAGGACTACGCTTCCTCCTTCCTGCCTCTTTGGAAATAAGTTGCAGTATATTGAAAATGTAATCACCGAGACTCTGAAACAAGGGCCCTGGGCTCCCCAAAGCCCCCGTGCCTCCCTGTTAATTCCTTCTCATAACATTTCCAGTCTTTCTGTCTGCACTTGTATTAAAAGATCAAGGTTTTATTAAAAGCGGATTTATTTGCCCAAAAAGAGATGAAACCCCAAACCTTGTCAGGAGCCTGGCGAGGCTCGCGTGCGACTCTCCCAGGTTTCCTGTCCTGCACGGTCAGCTTTGCCTACCCAGGGGAACCATGGCTGCCCGGAGGCAGGCTCGCAGGGCTCTGAGGCTTCAGGTCTCTTGGCCCCAGGTCCCCTCTGTGTACAGTAGTGGCCCAGGGGCCACTAGCCGGCTCCACAGAAGGAAGTTCTGTCTCGAAGAGCCAGTCCGGGAGAGCCAGGGTGAGCAGCTTCTGTCCCCAGGCTGTTCCTGAGCCCTGACTCCTCCCCAGCACCCCGCAGCTCCATGGAGAGCGGGACGCACAACCTGTCCCAGACTCACAGCCTCGCCTGGCACAGAGCAAGGACCCTCGTAGCTGTTGTGATCACTGTTGCAACCACCCATCCAGAGTGGCGTCACCAGATGGCGAGAGCCTTTAACCCAGGGCACCTGAATTAGAATCCTGGCTTCCCCCTCTCCCTTTGCCAGATCATGCATGCCTCAGTGTCCCCATCTGTATGGTGGGGCTGTCGTGAAGGTGAAGCAATCAAATAGGGAGCATCGGCAGCACTGCCAAGCACAGGGAGGGTGCCCGAGAGAGGGTGGCGCCGTGCTGCTGGCCTTCCCCGTCTGCACCTGGCCCAGGGGCGCACCATTGAAGGGCATCTTTCTCTAGCTTCGTTAAGGGGTTTTGCTAGGCCTGGTGGGACACACTTGTCATCACAGTACTCTGGAGGCTGAGGCAGAGAGCAACTTAGCAACTTCAACCATATCTCAAAATAAAAGATATAAAAGAGCTGGAGATATAGCTCAGTGCAAAGGCCCTAGGCTTCCATCCCTGGTACCCAGTACTACAATAAAAACCAGACTCCTTCCACCTAGGCATCTAGCTAGAACTCTGGTGGCCCCAGGCAAGGGTCAGAGGAGGGGCTGGACCTGCTGCGCAGCCTGGCTCTGGGCTGTGGTCCTCTCCATGGAGACTCAGAACCCTCCTGGAACACTGTCATCCTCCCTCATCCAGCCTCAGGGTGAGCAGGCGAGGCAGGAGTGACTGCCGTCTAGGAGGTCCTGCTGTCCCAGAGCAGGACCGGAAGCAGTTGGAGGGGTGCTCCCCAGGGCAGAGCCCATGTGTCAGAGCTGGACATGGTGACACATACCAGGAATCCCAGCACTGGGGAGGCTGAGGCAGGAAGATCATCATGAGTTGGAGACCACCTCGCGGTACATTGTGAGTTCAATACATAGTACAACTTCATCTCAACAAAACCAAAGAAATGTCCATCAGGGACCTTTCAATGGGCCTATCATGTCAGGACTTCTTCCTAGGAAAAGTTCACAAGGCCAAACCCTGGCTGGAGTACTTTCTTTCCATTTCTCTCCCTGGTAAACTTCTACTCACCCTTCATGACCTGTCCTAAACACAGCCTTCTGTGTGCCACTTTGTGACTGTTCGAGGCAGATGTCTGGGCTTTCTTGTGTGTTTTTGCATTTGAGGGCCAGGTGTGGACAGCAGCTGTCTGTGCTTGACTCCTCCCCACAGACTGCGCAGGAGCAGAGGCCCCGATCCCCACCTGGTCACCCCGGCTTCTGGTCATGCTGCCCTGCCCTGCAAGGGAAGGAAGGGGGCAGGGCTAGCAGGGAAGGAACTGCAGGGTGGACGCTGCCATGCTGCGTGGGGTCTGGGGCAGGGCCATGGTGACTCCTGGGTGACCTGTGATCCCTGGAGATCCATGGCCAGGAGAACCCATAGGATGATTGATCTGTGATGTCCTCCTCTGCTCAGGTCCCAGTGAAAACAGAGTTCCACTTTACTCATACTAAGGCCTCAAACTGAGGCCAGAGGGGTGCAGCCCCTGTCCTGAGGTCACACAGCAGTCAGGAGCAGCTGACAGAGACCAGACCTCTTCCCACTGACAGCAGTCAGGAGCAGCTGACAGAGACCAGACCTCTTCCCACTGCCAGCCTCTTCTCCACCAGTTCCTCTCCCCAGTGTGGTTTGTGTACAAGGGAGACTAAGAAGGGCAGGGGAAGAGCTGGCATCCTAAAGCCCGGGTCTGTTTGCTGCTGTGTGCTGGAAGCCCTCGATACGTGTCCCCAGGACAGGGGGCAGCTAAGACTGAGCAGCCACTGCCTGCCTCCTGGGCGGACTGGCCTGCCTGAGGGAAGTGGTGGCTGCCAGCTCAGTGACAAACAAAGAGAAGCCTGGGATCTGGGAGACCCATCTCAAGTCCCTCCTGTCTCCCACGCAGGGCACCACCGTGCGCGTGATCACTGCCGTGGATCAGGACAAGGGCCGTCCCCGGGGCATCGGCTACACCATTGTTTCAGGTAAGGAGATGCTGGGCTTGACCTCAGCCACCACCCCAGAGGAGCTGCTGTTGGGGTCTTTGGCCCGAAGGGCCCAGGAAGCAGACCAAAGGAGAGGAGCAGAGAAGGGGGCTCCTGGGGCCAGCCAAGCGGCAAGGGGACAGCTAGGTGCAGCCCGCAACATGTGTGCCTGATAGTCATCCGTAAATTTGGAAGAATGAGAGGAAGCTTAAGGGTCAGGTGCTAGTACATGCAAAGAGCTGAATGAGTGTATGTGAAGGATTTATTGTAAGTGGTAGTTTTACTATTTTATTATTGTTGTTGCTGCTGCTGTTATTACTATTATTATTATTATTATTATTATTATTATTATTATTATTTGGTATTAGAGATTGAGCTCAGGACCTTGTGCTTGCCACGCAGGGACTTATACCACTGAGCCTATCACCCCGACCCCAGTCATTTATTATTAGTGCAAGCAGTTAATGCCTAGGGCAGCTAGGCATTGCCTGGTCAGTTAAGGTTAGCTGGGGTGGCCGGTGGAAGAGAACAGCACACCCTTGGGATCACAGGAAATCTGCTTCTTAGTGCCCTGGCCCTGAGGCTGCTGGCATGATGATTGTTACATCTCTGAGCCCAGAGCTGATGCAGACTAAGGGGTGAGGGCCAGCAGGAGCACAGATCAGGGGCTCTGCTCCGGGCATGGAGTGAACCCTAATAGGTACTTGTGGAACAAAAGAACGAGTAAATGTCAGTCTAGGAGAGTGAGTTCTCCGGCTCCCAGAAGCTCAGCCTGGGTGGCTGTCAGGCCAGGATGCACGAGAGCCAGCCCCGGGAAAGAAGTTGTTCTGCAGGAAGGCAGGCTGCCTATCCATCTGGAAACCTCCCCTGGAGGGCAGAATGGGGCAGGGCATCCAGGGGCTCAAGTTTTTCCTGAGTTCTGCCAATTGAGAAGCAAAGCCAGTGCCCCTGGTGACTAGGGTGCTGTGCTGTGCTGGGCTCTAGGAACATCAGTAATCCGATAGGCAATGGAGTTGGGCCAAGAGTAGGTGGATGCGTGGGGAGGACCTTGGTCAAGGAAGGGAGCATCTGCTCAGTCCTCACAGCCCCGGGGCTTCTTCCAGCCATCTCCCAGCCTGGCTGGCACCTTCCTGGAGTGGAAAACTCCTGTAGTGACATTAGGAGCTGGTCCTCCAGGGCACTGGCACATCCAGGTATGTGCTGGGGTCCGGGTCTGCAGTGCAGACCCTTGGCCCTCACCAGCCCTCAAAGATGGCCCAGCCCTTGATGCCCCCTCCTTGGAGCAGGAGGCTGCAGGCCCAGGCTCTGGAGGCCCTGGGGAGGGTCCTGAAGCTTGGAATAGGGGACAGCAGCCCATGACAGCACCCCAAGGGGCTCCCAGGAACAGCAGCCCCTGACATTCTCAGGTGCAAACCAAAGAGTGAGTGGAGACCAAGATGGGACACCACACAGAGGTGAAGCATGCAGAGGCTGTGGCAGGAGGCAGAAACTTCTAGAGGGCCAGAGCAGTCAGCATAGCTCTGTAGGATCCCCATCGCCAACACAGATGTGCCTCAAGAGCCTTTGGACAGGATGACAAGTGGGTTCAGCCTCACACCAGCTTTGATTGGTAAGGGCTGCCTGACGAGGAACCTGAAGGCAAACAAGCTCAGTGGCGCAGTATTCAATTGGTAGAGTCTTCTGTGGGTGAGGAAGGAGTTTAAGACAGCACCTGGGGCAGATACTGGCTGTTCCGGGAAGGTCTTTGCTTGGTGCTGTTACACAGTGGCCCAACCCTTGGTCCCATGGGTCTGCATCACTGCTCTGCTCCTCTGACTGTGAACAGCCTAGGGAAAGCGTGCCCCCTTGGCTCCCCTGCTCGCCCTGCCCCGCCCCACTGAGCTGGCCCCACAGTGTCCCTGCTCTTGCCCTCTGCCAGCCTTGTCTATCGTGCCCACCCTGAGAGCTAGTGTGAATCTGGAGGTGGGTGGGCAGGAGGGCTCAGTCCCCAGAGAGTGGCAGCAGCAGACTGGGAGCTGGCCTTGTCTCTGTAGTCTTTGGCCAGCCAGGTGTGGTGGTGCATACATAATCCCAGCACTCAGGAGGCTGAGGCAGGAGGAGCCCCATGAGTTCAAGGCCTGCCTGGGCTCCATAATGAAACCCTCAGAAAAACAGAAAAGAGCATCAAGGGGCAGGACCTGCCTCACACACCTACCTCACCGGGGACGTGCATTTCAGCCCTGTGCTGGGTGGCTTAGCTGCTGCCTGTTTAGCTGGAAGAAGTCAGAGGCTGGCTTGAGTCTCCCTGCCATGTCCAGGGCATCTTCATGGCCACCTGCCCCATGCTGGCCCTGAGCGCCAGGTGGAGCCTGTTCCAGCCCCAAGCACTTAGGGGCCATTTTCTACTGAAAGGATGAGGTGTCCCGAGTCCTGGGCAGAGCCTGAGCTGTGGTAACTCCAAGTGCATGTGGGGAGGCCCACTGCCCGTCACCAGTAGACAGCAACTGGAGGCCTCAGGGGAGCCATGGCGTATAGTTAAGTTGCCCAGCACCCCGAGGCCCCAGCCCCTCTGGGCTGTTTATCAGCTCCACTGCCACGGGGATTTACATCCGCACACCAGTGCTTCCCCATTACTAATGACCCCTCTGTTTTGCCAAGAACAAAGAGGCCTTCCGAGGTAAGTTATAGCCCCATTGCCGTCAATTTGTTCTCAGCTCTGCGTGGCTAAGCTGGGACTGAGGAATGACAAAGTTCTTTCACTTAGAGGACTTGGCGTGGGTCCGGCGGCTCTTCAGCCTGTGTGTGCCAGGGCCCTCATGGCCTGCAGAGCTGGGCCAAAGCAGGGTTGGCGGGCTCCCGGCCCCAGCTGCCAGCTG
The DNA here is from genome assembly GCA_004027165.1 of Ctenomys sociabilis. Classification (NCBI taxonomy): domain Eukaryota; kingdom Metazoa; phylum Chordata; class Mammalia; order Rodentia; family Ctenomyidae; genus Ctenomys; species Ctenomys sociabilis. Next base: position 56,883 of record PVKA01002230.1, read on the forward strand.
CCCTGCTGTCTGAGCCTCACCCCACCCTCGCCAGCCAGAGACAATCCTGCTTCAAGGGGCAGCTGCATCCACCCTGTGCAGAGCACTGGAACTGGGGTCCAGAGCTGTCGGACTGGGCCTTGCCCTGCCACCTGCCAGCAGTGCGTCCAGGCCAGCCCTGTGGTCCGTGGATGGGGCTGCGACTCCCCGCAGTAGACGGATGGTGCTGGTGGGTCTACATGGCCATGGACCGTTAGGGCTGGTAAATAGCAGGGAAAGATCAGGGCCAGAGGTCCTCGGAACTTTGGAGAACGGAGCACAGGTGCTGAGGCTGCTGCCTGTGGTGGTGGCTTCCGGTCCTGTCGGCCACGTGGCTGGGGAGCACTTGAGATGCATGGGTTGAGGTGTACTGTAAATATAACACACGGGATTCTGAGGACATAGGATATAACAAAGACTATAAAATATCACATTAATGATGTTTTATCTAGGAACCCTCTGCAGTAAGGTGCTCGTACGGGCACACGTGAGGGCCTCGTTTCAATTGCTGGCACTGCGCTAATGATGATGAGGATGGTGATGGTGATAATGTGTTATATTGATGACATATTGAAATGATCATGTTTAGAATACGTGGGCTATGCACAACCTAGTACAAAAATCAGGACAGTCATTCCTCCCAGTCCTTCTGGGCAGCCCTACCACTGACCAGCTGTGACCCCCTAAGCACTGGTTTCCATCTGTGTGATGGTGGTTGGAAGTCCAGCAAGCCCCGAGAAAAGCACTCACTTTGCAGGGACTGCTCCCCAGGTGTGTGGCTCCCTCTGCACCCCAGGGGCACCTCAGAGCCAGGAGCTGTGCCCATCTCCTACGAGGCTCGGTTCTCATCCTGTGGGCCTCAGAGCCTGCAGCTGGGTCGGGGGACAGACCTAGAAATGGACAGTTTTCACAGCACTGTGGGCAGCAAGGACGGGGTGCCCATGGGGGCAGGTAGTTTCAGCAAGGGAGGAGGCGGGCACTGCCGTGGTCTGACACACAAGGCACCATCAGAGCCCCTGGGCAGGGAAGCTGCTTCACTGAGCTTCCAGACACTCTTTGTTCTCCTCCCAGCCAAGTACCCAGTGTGAGTTACTCACTCGCTCACCTTTTCGTTGGGGCCGATAGTCTCATTCGCATACAACTGTGAAAATAAAAGCCAGTGTCCCATGTTCACCACAGCAGTGTTCCAAGAGCCACCGTGTGGAAGCAACCAGTGTGGTCCCAGGCACATCCCCTGTGCAGCAGGGGTTGCAGGAGGTCAAATCATCTGGGGCCACTGTAGTCATCTTAGTTGGCCCCAGTATTTTCTGTGCTGTTCGCACAATGGCAGAAATCGCATGACACATTTCTCAGGACATGTCCCTGCTATTAAATGACGCATGACTGTGTACACACACACACACACACACACACACACACACACTGGAATATTATTCAGTCTTCTAAACAAATGAGATCCTGTCATTTGTGACAATAGGGGTGAGCTCAGAGGATACTGCTAAGTGAAATAAGGCAGACGCCAATAGACAAATACTACACAATCTCATTCATATGTGAAACCTGAAATAAAAGTGGAGCTCCTGGTCGAGAGTGGAGGGGAGGTTAAGCACATCAAAGGGTGCCTCTACTGCTGAATACAGACCCCCTGGATCCAGTCATCTTCCAAACACACATGCTTTTGGGGGACAATGTTTTTGGCAGAACCGGGGATTGAATGCAGGCCCTTGCAACTTGCCAGGGAAGTGCTTGTTCCACTGAGCCATATCCTCAGCCCCTTGGGGGACATTTTTAATCCAAACAATCACACATGCCTTCCAGGGGGGTTGATGCTGTCCATGTCCTTTGGCTCCCACAGGAGCTGTATGGATTTCTCTCACACGCTAGAGAGATGACCTCTGTCACTTGAGTCTCTCCCTTCAGTGTCAGAAGGGCCCTGGCCACCTGAGGTCAGTGAGTTTAATGGAGCCCAAAGCAGAGCTTTCCTCTGCCTTCTGCATCACAGTCTCCACCTCCATCCCCATCTGTTGTCTTCCGCCCCAAGGCAAGAAGGTTGGAGACCTCCATTTATTGGGTGCCTGCCTTGCGCCAGGCCCAGGCCAGACAGGAGTTACCCTGTGTCACAGCCTGTAAGGGGGAGAACCCCGCTCCACCCTGCTCCATTGTGGTGACAAGGTAACGAGGTTCCAAGGTGACCTACACTGGCCAGGGTCACAGCTGCTGAGGGGCAGAGCAGGGATATGAGTTCAAGTCTCTTGGGCTCCAGAAGACAATCCTGTTGGTCCTTGAAGGCTCTCCCCAGATCACCAGCTTTTGTAGGGCCTGATCCAGGGAACACACTCTGAGAAGCTCTGTTAGAAAAGCATGTATTCTCGATGGGCACTGTCAGCCCCAAGGGGGTGAGACTGTACGCTTGCGGTGGTGAGAAATACCCTGCTGTCTCTGTGCTGAATGCTCAAGTACACATCATACCCACGGTGTTGAGATTCTACAGGAAGAGGTAGGAAAGCAGCTGGGAAAAAATACCTGAAGTGACTCTTGGGGCAGGCAGGACAGGTGATAGCAAAGAAGGTTGAGGAGTATTGGAGAATAGAGACTAGGTAGGAAGCACCTGGGTGACACCCCTCACTCCAGCCTAAAGGCAGTGGCCCTCCTGTAGCATCCCATGGGGGATGCAGCCAGGTTTCTTATTGCAGGACAAGGACTCCTGTGATGCTCGTCTCTGGACTTTATTTTAATGCTGCTGAGTCGGAGGTCCTTTGAAGATGCATGGAGCGCTTTGGAGACAGGGCTGTGTGTGTGTGTGTGTGTGTGTGTGTGTGTGTGTGTGTGTGTAGACAGAGTGGGGCTGATCAGTTAAAGTCAGACTTGTGTAAGCCCAGACCCGCTATGTGTGCCACTGAGGGCATTGGCCCTGGGCAGGGCCTGGTGGGGGCAGCTGTCACGGAGCATTGTGCCGTGCGAATCAAAGACTTACGATGAAATTGTTTGGCTTTTCTTCCTCTGAGAAGTCAGAACTCAGGAAACAAAATTGCTCAGAAATCTAAAGAGCCCCTAGCTGTGGCAACACAGGGGCAGGGGACAGAGTCCCCAGAATTTGGGGGCAAGTGGCCAGGGAGGAGTAGGGGGCAGGTCAGAGAGGGTTGAAGTGGGCTGTTGGTAGACACACTGAGGCAACAGTGTGGTGGTCTTTTGATGTGGGCTGGCAGGTGAACCAGGGCTTACTGGAGATTCATCCCTAGGTGGGTTAGAGCAGAAAGCCCTGCGTGAGGATGGTCCACAGAGAGACCATCAGTGTAGCCTCTCACAAGGGTCCTTGGGGGCTGCAGAGATAGACGTTCAGGAGGGGAGTGAACAGAAGCTGGTGAAGTTCTGGAACTATAGGATGCGGAAAAAGGAGGAGACAGAAGCTTCTAAGCTCGGGGTCTGGGTTTCTGGGGTCCTGGTGGTGGCTCATGCAGAAGGAGGCACATCTGTGGAACAAGCACCACCCTAGACCATCCAGAACACCTAGTCCTCAACCAAGCAGATAGTACTAATTGATCTCCGCCTGCGGTGAGCTTCTGAGTGGGGATTTGCCCAGCCCTTGGCAGACACTAGCAGTTGATCAGCGCGCTCTCTCTCAAGCTTCAAGGAGCAGGCTGCTAACCTTATCCCACTGGCATCCCCTGGCTGTCTTTCTTCAAAAATATCTAGGTACACAACCCCCAGAGGCCTTTTAATTTAATTATCTAAACATACTGGCTTATTATTTGTGGTTCTCTGCCATCGTGCCAAAACAACAATGCATCACAGACTGGCGGCTCCTCCGGAGGATCCCAGCTAAGCTGCGGTCTGTCCCTGGCCCCGCTCTCCCAGGGCCATGCCGCCATCCAGCTGGCAGCTCGGGCTCTGCGTGCTGCCCTCACAGTACCCAAGTCTTCACTGCTGCGCTCCGGATCCTGGCTCGTCCTCTCCTTCAACAGGGGCCTGGGTGCTCTTTGCCAGGGCCTGAGCTGCCCCTTGCTTCCCTCTGTGAAACGCACTGGCTGGCAGATTTTGAAGAGGTTTCATAGCAGCATGATCTGAGGTTCTCCCTTACTGCCTCTTGACTCCCCCTCACGCGTAGGAGTGTCCCTTGCTCGGGACACAGTGGCCTCCCGAGTGCCTCCTGTCCCCACAGAAGCGCTAAGCACGGAGCGGGGCCTCGGACCCTTTCATCAGCCAGCTCAGCTCAGAGCTGCCTGGCTCAGGCTGCCTGGGCTGTGCAGTCCTGCTGGGGCCGAGGCAGCTTCAGTGAGAGGCACGCGGCTTTCCAGCTCATGGCTGAGGGCCACTAGGGGTCGAGGAGTCTCGCTCCTGGGTTCTGCGTGCCAGCAGGCATTTCTTTTTTCTCCTTCTGCTCTTTTCATTTTGTCCTAATCTCAAAGACAGCTGCTCTATATCGACTTCCCAGGGCTGGGAGGGCTTGAGGGAATTATAAAATTAGCCAGCATTTAGTCTACCTTCCCTACACCACTGTCCTCAGAATTGATTTGCCCATAACTTTTGACTCACAATCAACCCTGGTGCAGGGTTTGTTTTATTTTATTCTTAACTCACTTGGGAGTGTTGGGGCACCTGAGACGCTGCCTTCCACAGCCCCGAGGCCACCATTCACATCTCCCATCTGCCTGTGAATCCTCATGCACCCCAACCCTGCCTCTGTCCCCAGAACCACAGCCCTGAATCTCGCATTTTCTTGTTCCTTTCCTTTTAGAAAGCATCTTGTTTTTATATATGTGGAACCTGTACTGCTTGGGTTTAGTTGGTCTTTGAACTTTATTCTTATAAGTATCATGCAGTACATAGCCTGTTGGAATACCTGTTCTCTATCCAGTATCCTAGAGCCCTCCATCTGGCCTGGTGTAGGTACCGGTTGTTTGTTTTCACTACTGGGTAGTATTCCATCCTGTGAAAACATCATAGCCGTTACATCTATTTCCGCCTGTGACTGTAGAGCTCAGTTTTTCCTCTTACAAACCGTGCTACCTTGAACATCTGGGCTTCCTCTGGATGTAGCTAAGTTGGCCTGGGGCTATAACACTATCCCCTACCTACGCCATCACCTCGCCCAGAGGGCCAAGAGAGCCCTTTTACAAATAAGAGCTGAAACATGCTGGGCTCACAGAACCTGCTTAGATCTTGTGGAACCACAGTGATGGCCCAGGGTTCAAACCCAGAGCTTCCTGCTACCAGAATCCAGTCTCTTTCCGCCCCATGTGACTGCGTTGCCCGTACACAGCATGATCGCTATCAGGCTGCCAATCTCTGCGGAGGACTGGATTAGGATTCATTCATTCCCTGAATCGTTCTTGCATTCAGTCATTCATTCAGTTACCCAATGCACACTGAGTGGCTACTGTGTACGGAGCTCCATGCTAGGTCCTGGGGTCCAGTGTGAAGCGAAGGCCAGCGTTACCACTCTGGCAAGACCCACCTCTTAGTAGAGAATCAGTGCGCCCCAGCTGGTTGAGCATCAGAGAAAAGCATGTGGAGCGGACTGCGGGTGGGTGAGGAAAGGGGGGAGGGAGTCTGGGTCCCAGCTGCCTGCCGGGCCTCCCCAGCAGTGGCACAGCCTGTCACTCCCACCTCAGCAAAGGTTTCCAGGACCTTTGGATGGCTTTGAACTCAAGCTTAGCCCCTCTCAGCAGCTCAGGTCCCTGGCCTCTTTTCATCAGATGCCTCAGGTACCCGCCTGGCTTTCAAGGTGGCTCCCAGCCGGGGCTAATCTGAAATAAAAGTTTTCATTTATCTAGCTTGGTACCTGGTGCAAGGTTAAATCATACAAGAGAAAAAGCAATAAAAGAGAAAGATTAAGCGTAAGGCTCCGTCTTAGCATGTCCTTTGCAATATGGTTACAAAGATACTGGTGCGAAGTCCCCACCACCACCCTGCATCGATGTCTCCCCATTTCTCTGTGCTCAGCTTAGCTGGAGCAGGATGGAGCAGATGGGGTGGGGGCTGACAGAGGGGACCTCTTGCTGCAGAGAGCATAAGCCATAGATGGAGCTCTGGTGCTCAGCTGTCAGCCACCTCCACTCCCGTGCAGCTCTGATTTGGGACTTCTAGGCAACAAAGCCACGGTCACCTGTATTTGTGTCCCTACTAATCCTGCTCTGGAGGTAAGAAATGTGAGTCACAGCCCCTCCCCACAGCCAGCCTGGGCTCCAATATCCGGTGCCCTTCCTCACATTACTCCTGCCTGTGCCTCCGTCTCCTATTCTATAAAATGGGAATATGAATTGGGTTATTGTAAGGGTTGAACCCTCAAAACAGTGTCTGAGTTGGGTACCGCGGTACACACCTGTAATCCCAGCACTTCGGAAGGCTGAGGGGGTAAGATTGCTACTTCAAGTCCTGCCTGGACAATTTAGCAAGACCTTGCCTCAAAATAATAAATAAAAAAAGAGCTGGAAGCCAAACATGGTGACTCTAACCCAGCACTGTGGGAAGCTGAGGCAGGAGGATCATGAGATTGAGCCTCGTCTGGGCTATTTAGGGACCTAGCAAGACCCTGTCTCAAAAAAAAAAAAAAAAAAATTGGAAAAGGCTGGGGATGTAGCTCGGTGTGAAGTTTAATCCCCAGTGCCCCCCCAAAAAAAAATTCAGTGCCTGACACAGCAGGTACTCAAGGAATGTTATGTGTTACTAACAAGGATAACAAATACCAAAGAAAAACAGGGCCCAAGGTCCTCGGCTGTACGTTTCTATGGGGTCTCTCCAAATCCGTATCTCACAGCCTCATACCCCTGTCTGTCCATGCAGCCTAAGACTGCAGCTCTGCATCACATTCCTGCCCTTAGCCTCGTGAGGCCAATGGCTGTCCGCTCGACTGGGCCAGCATCCTAGATTGTGCTGGCTCCCACCTTGCCCATGAGATCTGGCATCACAGTATGGGTCTTATGTACTTCAGGGGTGGTCGAGAGGAAGGGGACAGCGCTGGCCCCTGGGATAGGGTGTGGTGCGTGTTCAGGGTCCCTCCTCCAGCTGCAGCACCCTCTTGCCAGTTTGCAAACACCAGAGACCTCCAAGGGCCGGAGTGACACTGGCTAATGGCTCCGGGGTGCTTTGCCTGTGCTGCCCTTCCGTCCTCCCAGCAACCTTCGGGGGGCGCTGTGATTGCCGAGCCCACTGCACAGAGGGCCCTGAGGCCTGGTGCCCTGGGTCAGTGGCTGGCAGGTGGTGGAGGTCGGAGTCAAAGCCAGCAGCTGGCTCCCTTCTCCTCAAGGCCTTGCTGCACCTCGCCCCAGCCCAGCCCTGTACCCCATCTCCTATCCCACTACCCATGTCCCTGGGCTGGGCTGGGCCTTCCTTGTCCACTGCTCGTCTTTCTCCGCCTCCTTGTTGAGTGCCTTGCCTGGGCCAATTAACTGGCTGTTCCCCATTCAAATATTTAACCAATATCCTGGAAACAGAGATTTCGGAGCAGATATTTTCAGACATTGATTGAACTGAACAAACATCATGGCACAGAATGAATTTATTGCTCTGCATGCACAGGCAGCTGCTGGGCTCCATCCCAGGCCTCCTGGAGAGCTCGGGCCTGTGGGAGCTGTGAGGTGGGATCAGGCCATCCTGTCTTCTAGCTCCCTGCCCCTCCCAGTCTCCCATTGCCGGGGGACAAGATGCCACCTCTGTAGTGCCCTGAGCTCCTGTGAACACAGGAGGCTCATTCTGCGGAGCATAGGAGACGCAGGACCACTCTAGAGGGCTGGAGACCCGCTTTCTCTACCAGGAGGGTGGGGTTCTGAAACGTCAGCAAGGGCAGCGTAGTTGAGATCGTAAAAGAGCATTTGGCACTTGGCCAGTGGTCGTTGTGTCCTCGTGCTGCCTTCTGTCCCCTTTAGGTGTCTGTAGGGCCTGGGCTGGCCTATGCATGACGTGGTGATGCTGAGACAGGTCTCTGTGAACCAGCCCCTGCGTCTAGTGCTCTCGAGAGGTGGCAGGTTGTGTCGTGCACCTGGGCCATGCGGAAGCGCTTGGATTTCCTGGTATAGAGGAAGTTGCTGTGGGTCCCTGAGGCTCATGCCCCCAAGAAGTCCTCTGAGGGACCCCAGAAGGTAGAGAGCAGAGGTTGATAGAGGGCTGGCGAATGCACCCAAGGCTCAGCTGTGAGGATAAGCAGCGTTGGCTCACTGGGGAGAAGGTTATTCCCTTCTTGATTCCCTGTCTGTTTTTGTTTTCCTCTTCCTCCACTGTGTCCAAGAGAAAGTTCCGTGGGGTTCTTGTGTCTGTGACACCCCTCAAGCCTTCAGCTTGGCTCCCCATGGAATAGATGTCTCAGTTACTCTTCTCTTGTTCCTGGGACAAATACCTGACACCCAAAATGAAGGAAGGAAAGGTTGATTTAGCTCACAGTTACTGGAGCTTTCAGTGCATACTCAGCTGGCTCCAAGGCAGAGCTGCACATGGCAGAGGGCAGCAGTTCATGGCCAGGGAAGAGAACGGGAGCAGAATGGAGGAGTAGCAGCAACAAAGGCAACAGAGAGGAAATCTGCCTCTCTTAAATTGTATTTAGGCTCTCTGCCCCAGGCTGGGGGAAGTACATGCATCCATAATCCCAGCAGTACTAAGACCCATAATCCCAGCCTTGGATCACCCATAATCCCAGTAGGTCATGAGTTAATCACAAACTCTAGAAGTCCCAGCTCCATGACTGCATGAGGCTTTGGGGGACAACTAGACAAAAACCATAACAACCGAGAATGACTCAGGACCTAGAGGCCAAGCGCTGCCTCCCTGGGGCTCTGTTCCCACCCTGCAGTCATCCTCTGCGCTTGGCTGCTCAGGAGGTCTCCATTTGTGACACATAGCTAAGTCTCTTTTAGACTGGCTGGTAAAGGGAGAAACTTGGGGTCCAGTTGGAGAAAAGTGTGGCAGAAGTGGGGGGCAGATGCCTGAATGGGGGCAGGGAGATCCTGATGTTGGCTCGTCTTGGACTGACTCATCCTCGTCTGGGGACTGGGACGATAGTGGGGCTCGTAGGGGCATCCAGGAGTCACCTCTAGAATGTGAGGTGCTCGGAACAGAGCCTGGCAGAGGGCTTGTGCCAGCCGCAGTGGCTGGATCATAGGTGGGATTCTGGGGCTGCTGAGGGGACAGCAGGAGGGACAGGTCGGGCAGCAAGGGGCATCCAGACACTAGGTATTGAGATGGGCGAGGCCTGAGGGCCATCTCAGCTGGAGGGCTAAGGTAGGGGTGAGGAATGTTGTACGCAGAATCTCTGTGCTTGGAGCACCCCTGGGGACCTCAGGATTCCCGCTGGCCACCAGAGCAGCTGTGCTTGGGGTCAGGGCTATAAGAGTTAGGACCAAAGACACCAAGCTCCAATGTCCCCTTCGTGCTTACAGTATCTGTTTTCATTTCCAGTCTCTGCTTTAACCAACTGCCACCAACCTAGCGGCTTCAAATCGCAGAATCTGTTTTACTATCACCGAAGCCTGAAATGAATCTTAGAGCTGAAATATAGGTGTGGCGGGGCTCCTTCCCTCTAGTAGCACAGGGAACAGTCCCTCCGTTGGCATTTCCAGCTCCTGGTGGCTGCCGGCAGTCTGTGACACATGGCCTTCTGTGGTCCTGTGGTCACGCCTGCCTCCTAGGAGGACACTTGTGTTTGGAGCCCCCCAGACAATCCACAAGGATCACGCCCCTTGGGATCCTTAGCCAAATCATACCAGCCTCGGCCCTGGGGTGTTGGAAAAGAGCACTCCGGTGGGGTCCTGGGTTTCGAACCCCGATGACTTTGGTGGCCATCTGTCAGCTGCCCACAGCGTCTCTGCCCTCTCCCGGTGTTTCCCATGCACCCGATTCTCGATGGCGCTGCTGCCTGTGCAGCACTGAAGCTGCTCTTGAGATGTCCTCTCCGCTGTCGTATGAGCTGTCAATTATCTCTCAGTTCTAGTTTTCCAATTCCAAGTCCCAGGAGCGGGGAGAAGGGGCAGCTCAGAGTCACACACACCATGCAGGAGCCAGGCTGAGACAGTGTCACCTAGCTGCTGTGGTGGAAGAGAGGGCAGCATGGTCTTACACACCTCTGGGACATCTTTAAAGATCAATAGAGGGACCCATAAAGCAGAATAGAGCACCTAGAACCAAGGCCAGGTGTAAACATGGGCACTCTGTATCTGATAAAAGAGGTGCCACAGGTCAGCACGAGAAGGATGACTTGTCTAGGAGCTGGTGTGGAGCTAGCTCGCTCTCTGGGGCGAGGGGGATAAAGCAAGGGTCCCACTCTGTGTCATGTACCAAGAGGACTCCAGATGGATTAAAGAGCTGAAAGGTGCAATGTAAACTTATAAAAGATCATGCGGAGGTACAGCTGGTGACCTTGTAGTAGGAAAGGACTTCTCAGCTCCTAAAGAGCAAATACCCTAGGAGAAAAAGGGAGATAGCAAAGGAGTTTGGATTCAACAGGGATATACACCTTTTCTTTTTTTTTTTTTTTTTTTTTTTGGTAGTACAAGGAAATGAACTCAGGACTTTGCGCTTGCCAGGCAAGCACTTTTTCCACTGAACTATCTCCTCAGTCCATTCAACAGGGATATATAGAAAAGACCACAGCAGGCGACAGGCAGAGATTTTTGTGGCAACTAAAACCAACCAGGACCATGTGGCTAGAATATAAGACATTTCTGCAGATCAGCAGGGCAACATTGGGGAATCCAGCAGGTAAATGGGCAAAAAAAGAAAGCTGGGTGTGGTGGCACATGCCCATGATCCTGGCCTAAGGAGGCTGAGGCAGGAGGATCACAAGGTTGAGCTCAACCTGAGCTATTGTCCTCCAACTTTCTGTGTCCCCCCCCCAACTCCTTTAAAACTTAGCTCCATGTTTTCCTCCTTCAGTAAGCCCTCCCTGGCCACCCAATTCACACCGCGTGAGACATAGTGAGGGGGGCAGTGGGTGTGGCCTGTGCAGGATGGCCCAGCCCTAGCACAGCATAGACCACAGTTGGCACCAGCCACCTATACCACACTGCCAGGGCCTTTCTGTCTCATCCCAGCCACCTCCAAGCCAGAGACGACTGTTAGACTCCTGTGCTTGTCTCCTGAAAGCTTGGGTAGAATAGAGGGCTCTACTAGGCCCTTAGGAAATGTCAGAGCCAGGCCTCACATCTAGGTGAGTCTGAAGCTCACATTCTTTCCCCAGGGCTACTTATCTCATGGGATACTCGTAGAGGACAGACCTTGCCTGAATAGTTCCCATTTTACAGATGGATAAACTGAGGTTTTCAGAGCTCAGTAAACTCAAGGTCAGATTCTTGGCAAAGTGGTAGCCACTAACCTGATTCCTGTACAATCTGATTCTGTCCTAGGCCCTCAAGACCCCTGCCTGGTAAACCCTGCAAGAGGAGGGTAAATAGATGAGATGAGATTAGGGTACCCTGTGTGGGCATTGGCAGTGGCTTCAGAGCCTACTTGTTGGATGAGTCAAGAAGAGCCAAGTGGCAGAAAGTGCTGGAAGCCAAGCGGATATGACAGATGTCATGGGAGGGAGCCATGGAGGGGCTTAGAGGAGGGACTAGTGAGGGCCTAAGTTACACAGTGCCTGCTCATTCAGCCCGCCCCAGGCCCTCCCACCTGCCTGCCACCCACAGCACTCCCTTCCTCCCCAGTTGGGGACATTCAGTCGCTGAGGTCAGGTCTTTGTTTGAAGGACAGATAATTAATCCCGCAAAGTAATCCTGGGCACATGTTGGCAGATTTATGGAGATCACCTCGGTGCCGAAACTCCGCCCGATCATCTTTCATTCCCAGGTGACGGAGTGACTGGGTAGGCCTAGGCTGTAGCCGGAGCCACCCGGAGGTTCATCCCGGGGAGTCCTCGGGCTGGCAGAAGCAGATGGATCAGCAGGCCGGGCAGAGGGGAGTATCAGCACGTCCTCCTCCCTGCCCTCGCTTGTCTGTGTCTCTCGCCCAGCGTAGCTCTCCCAGGCCCCAGGGACCCAGCGTCCGCAGTACAGAGCGGAAAGCAGAGGCTGAGGCAATGCGGAAGTTAGCCGTCTGGCAGGCTGGCACTTTCTGGTACTCTGGTCCAGCCCACCACACCATTCCTCGCCCCTTGCAGCTTCCCCAGCGCCCTTGCAGCCGGGACAGAAGCTTCCCAGGGGACCCCTCCTGACAGGGTGGTGCTTCAGCCCCAGGAAGGGAGGAGCAGGTGAGGTCCTGGATGCAAGGCTGGCTGCTTCCTACCTTTTGGATCTGCCACCATCTTCAAGGAGTTGGGGCTAATTTGATTATTCATGAATATTTATCAGCCACCTTGCCTCTATTGGCTGCTGGGGATACAGACAAAGCTCTGGCCCCAGTGGAACTTGAAGTTTAGTGAGGATGACAGGAAACAAATAATCAGGCAGAATTAATGCATGAGATAATTTCATATAGTGACAATAGCTCACAGGAAAATAAGAGCAGGGGTGTGCTGGAGATGGCTGAGTGGGGTTATATAGCCAGGGTGGGTGGGCAGGCCTTGTGAGTGGTGACAGGGGAGCCGTGCCGGAGCTGTTGGGGAAAGTGGTCCAGGCAGTGCAAGTGCAAAGGCCAGAGGCAGGACCAAGCGTGGTCTGTCTGGGAAACAGAAAGATGAGGCCGAAGTGTGGGAGGAATGAGGAGATTAGGAACAGGGAAGGAGGCCTGAACCCAAGAGGGACAGCGACTGTTTAGACTTGCAGACCAGAAGGGGTGAGGAGCTGTGCCCTTTGCACTGGAAAGATCTCACAGTGGAAGAATTTGACCTGTGCCAGGCCTGTAAGAGACCCCCATGGAGAACTGGCTAAAGAGGTAGCAAGAGGAAAGGTGGGGAGGCTAGCCACAAGGCCCTTGCCGTGACCAGAGGGGCCCTTGGGCTCTGTGTGTTTGTCTGTCCAGACCTTCTGACTGCCTCAGGGACACCTCTCCTTTCAAGGCTTGCTGCCCTTAGGCCAATGGGCTTGAACTGCTCCCCCTGCCCCTCCTTGTCCCTTGTGGGTGCCTAGGACACTGGAGACACTCATTCCCAACAGCAGGAGCAGCGGCAGGCCTGCGGGTACCCAGTAGAGAGAGAGGCCCAGGTACTGTTGTACAGGGGCGCTCTGCGGCAGTGGGTGGGTGGGCACAGCACCACCTTGCTGACTTGGCAGTGCCTGTTGGCAGGAGCCAAGCATGGCGGGTAGGGCTGGCTCCTTCCTGAGGTTCACGCCGGCCCTGGGTAATGAAAGCCATCAGTCACCCTGACAATGAGAGCGAGAGGCTGGGGCTGCTCCAGGCTGGCACTGCTCGGGCATGGTGCCAGGAGGAGCAAGTGGGCACATCTGGGCAGAAGTGTGCTGGAGGGGAGCTTGAGATCAAAGACCTCCTTCAGGGGCCCAGGCTGAGGGGAGCATCTGGGCTTCGGGGCTCTGCCTGGTGCCAGGCGCTCCCTCCCCCCACAGTCCAGGGGCTGCCTGACTTCCTCTGTTCTGTGAGCACTGAGTGTGTTGAGGTTGCAGAACACCCCAAAAATGTCTCCAGCAGGGTCTTTGCTCCCCCTCTTCCAGAGGTGTCTCCTTGCGGAACTTGGAGTGGGGTGGTCTGGGGGTCCCACTGTGCTGGGAGCTATGGAGTGAAACCACCCTCCTCGCCCTTGTGCCAGCTGGTGGAGGGAAGCCAGACCGGACTTCCCTGGAGCTGGGAAGGACCCAGGCCATGCATCCCGAGAGTGGTCCAGCGGGAAAGACCCTGTGCTGTGTCCTGGGGCTTCTCTTTTTCAGAACAGTGGCCAGAGGTCTGGGAAAGAGTTTGGCTGCTGCGCCTCATCCAGAGAGGCAAGGCTGCCTGACTCCGTCCTATTTCCTGCTTGCTCAGCAAGGTTCCCCTGTGGGCCAGCCAGGGGCCGGGAGCATCCTGGGACAGCCCTCCCTGCCGCCTGGTGCATCCTTCAAGGATCCTCCGAATGCTTGCTGATGCATGGCACCAGGCCAGGGCTAGGGACCTCATGTGACACCTGGAGTGGAGGCCATGGCTGGGAGGATGAGGGCCTCTGAGCAGGGCTGCTGAGATGCAGTGGCCAGCCGAGCCCACGACCCTGGCCTTCGTCAGAGAGGGGGCCAAGATCACTGGCCTGTGTGACAGTAGGCGCAGCGCACTCAGCCTATGATCACTGCCCACACCACTCCCACTGGCACCTCACCACACTTGCTTCCCATCTTTTCTGTTCTTTTTTCTTGTTTAGGAACGTAAGCATGGCAGGCATGGTGAGAGACCTCAGAGATCCGGCCTTCAGAGCAAAAGGCACGGGTCCCTAAGAGGTTGGTGTCTGCTTTGGTAACAGAATCCTAGCCGGGTATGGTAGCACACACCTGTGACCCCGGCACTTAGGAGGCTGAGGCAGAAGGATTGTGGTTTGAGGCCAGCCTGGGCTACATAGCAAGACCCTGTCTTAAATGAACAAACAAAAACCTGAGCTCCCAGTTGAAAGTGGCGTGTCACAGGGGCCAGGAGGAATGGCCTATTCTGCATGGTGTGATCGAGGCATGCCGGCTGCACTGTGATCTTCAAGGCAGATGGGAACGGTATGTAAAGATGAGCTGGGGTTGAATCGGACAGCACCATGAGCACAAGTGCGGTGTGCAGGGAAGGAGGCGGCTAAGATGAATACAGCTGGCCCATTTCGGGGGTGGCTGAATCTGGGTGATGGGTACCCCATCTTTATCATGCTCTTGTTCCTACACGTGTGCCTATGGGAAATTTTCCATATGAAAAAGATCTGTGTGAGTGTTACATATGTGTGTGTGTGTGTACATGCATGCATGCTTCGGTGTTACTGGGATCCTCATGGACCCGTGGCCCGGACAGGCTCCAAGGTCAGTGCTGGATGGAGGGGAACCATCGCGTGCCCTTTAGCACATTCAAAGCTCTGACAAAATCCTGTAGAAGAGATAACAACTCAACATTTATTGGACTTGACCTTAGCACTTTCTTTAGAGCCGGTCTTACTATATTGCTTGGCATCAGATTTCCTGGGGCACCTCTGGCCCCGCTGTTTTCAGACGGGGGCTGTGGTTCTTGCCCCAGAGGAGCAGTTTGCTGTCTCTGATTGTGAATGTGGTGATTCGGACTCGTTTTGGGCAGAAAGCAGATCCCAGCGTTTTCCACTCTGCCAGCTGGGCTTGTTCTTCGCTGAATCTGTGGTTTTTCCCTGCAGTCTTTCCTGACCAGAAACATCTGTTTGATGCTGTGCTCTGAGTCACAGACCAGATGGCTGAAGCTTCCTGGGGAGGGCAGCTGGGCCTGGAGTGGTCTCCATCTTCTCCACGCAGTGTCTCCAGGGCAGGATGGGGGAAGGAACACAGATCTGGTGGCTGGGATCTGGGTTCAAGTCCCATTCTCACCCCAAGAGGCTCTGTGACTCAGATAAGCACTGCCACTTCGGCTTACTAATCAGTGATGTCACTGTGATGGTTAAACAGCACAGTGTGTCGGGAACCATGTTTAGGACCTCGCTGGAAGGATCCACAGTAGCGATAATATTTACTGAACTGAGCAGATGCAGTTGTCGTCCCCATAGCAGCTCTAGAGACAGGGATTTCCCTGCACAACTCAAGGAAACGAAGTCCCAGAGAAGGTCACTTGCCAGCCGCAGTCACACTGCTGTTGAGAAGTGACAGAGACCTCAACTGTGGTCCTAGCTACCACAACCTGGGCCCTTTTGTAGAGATCAGCTCCTGATGAGGACAGGCTGGTCTCTTAACCTCAGGGACTCCTGCAGCCTGGCCAGAGCTGCTGTCCTTGGTTCCTGGGTGGCAGGAAGTCTAACCCTGCCTGTGTGTCCCCCGTGAGCACTCGTACTGGACTGTGATTTATTAAAGCAGAGGACTCCTGGGGGCGTCCAGGTTTCTAGAGGCTCTGGGCTTGTGGGTGGGGACAGCAAATGTCCTGGTCTCCTGTACCCTCATTTGCCTCCATCAGATATAGGGGTTTATATACTAGGGTTCTGGGAGATTCTGTCTGATAAAGAATCTGCCACTGAAACAGATAGCTGGATAATCCCTTGCCATGGGAAAGCCCCATGTTTTTAACCAGGTGAGCTCCCTGAGGCCCAGAGACATCAAGTGACCTCCTCAGGGTCACCAGCCCCCCTCTGAGCCCCAGGCAGCCCTCTGTCCTTCCTTTGGCCTCAGAACAATGGCCAGGCTGAGGGGCTCCGCAGCTCGGGGCCCCCCTCAAGGTCAGTTGCCAGGCCTGCCCTGCCAGTCGGTAGCCGGCTTCTATGAAGATTACTGTGTCTGAGGCTGGTGCCCTGAACCTCATCTGACCACATCTATTTCTAGGCTGTGGAGCCCTGACGGAGCACAATTTGATTCATAAATTACCCAGCTCAAGGTGTGTGTGATGGACTCTCCTTCCGCAGTCTTGAAAGTCACTCGTGCTGGAACTCACAGCAGTTGGGCTGGGAGGGGCAGCATGGGCCCAGGGGTCGGCCCTGGCACTGGTGCTGGCACTGGCATGGAGGGAAGGTGGTCGGGAAGATAGGCGGGCACAGTGAGGCAGAGAGCCGCCCTGTCCTGCCAGCAGCTCGGGGGCAAGTTCTGTTAGTGAGATGAAATCATGCAAGGCCAGAAGTCATGGTGCTGGGATTGGAACTCGATGCTCTTCGGTGCCAGAGCTTCTTGTAGGAGCTCCTGGATCCTCCTGGCCCCTGCTTCAGTGTGCACCTGCACCCAGCTACCCTGTCCGGAGTGACGTCCCGGCACCTGCTCCACCACCCTTGCTGCACCCCTGACGCGGGCTCAGCACTTTGCAATGTGCACAGCGCTCAGACTGCCTAGCTCCCTGGGCCTCCCCGCAGTGCTGCGAGCCAGGCTGGTGGTCTCCTCTCCAGGAGTAGGCAGAGCTTCTGAGAGCCCCCCAGCCCAAGGGCGCGGGCCCAGTCTGCACAGCCCGTGCCCAGGCCTTGGCGGGTCCCCCAGGCAGCTTCCTGTCACCCGTGCCTGCCCTTTCCCTATTGGTGACAGTCACCCCACCTCCTCCCAAGCCTGTTACTGATGGCCCAGCGGTAAGGTGGGTGGTCTCCGTGGCCCCACACCCCAGAAGCCCTGTCCCCTGGGCCTCTGTTTCCCGTGCCCCATTATGGGACCACTGCCCAGGCACTGAGGAAGAGGCCACGCAGCCAGGGTGCTAGCTCTTCCCCCCTCGCATGCCTCCTCCTTGGGCATCTGATCACTGTCCTCTTTGTTTTCTTAAGTGCCCCCCCATTCCTTCCCCCCATCCTCTCCCTCGGGGACAAGGCCTTTCAGATCATCAAATATCAAGTACCGCTTACTCGAGGACCGAGATGGCTTTATCGGGGCTGTAAATCTCTCTGAGCCCTGACCTGTCCTGAGTGCCAAGCTGTAGGAGAGTTATGTATCCAGGCTGGCCCAGAGGCACACAGCAGTCAGCCCTGGGACCTGGGTTCCCACCCTCCTATGGGCTGGGCTGGGTGCTCTGGGCCCACCACCCCAGCACTAAAGGGAAGGAAGTAGGTAGGGGGCTGGGGGCGCTTCAGCCCCATTGCTGTCTGGCCCCCCTCCTGTCTGGAAGGTTATTGGGGTGCTAAGCCCAGTACAGTCACTGAATAACCATGTGTGCAGGAGATCTGGCATCTTACCTGAGTGGGCCTCAGTTTCCCCACCTGACGGGGGGCAGCGGTGTTGGCTTCTCAGGGCACCTTGAGGCTACGGTCATGCAGAGCACTGTCAGGAGGCAGAAGCACACATCTGGCCCATCTCTTGGAGCAGGCGAGCCCTGGGACAAGGCTGCGGGCTCCGGAGGCACACATGCTGATTTGGGCCTGGCTCCACCACTCGCCAGCAATGTGACTGCAGGCAGGTCACTTACTCTCTCTGGGCCTCACTTCTCCCATCTGTAAAATGAGAATAACAATAATGCCAGGAATGATGATGAAGAGATCACGTCCTCCACACAGAGCAGCGGGGAGAGTAACTGACGGGTGCGTCTAACACACTCAGAACATTGTTGCCAGGCACTCAGGGCCCCGCAGCAGGTGCTGGCCTTGCATCGTGGTCCATGCCTGGTCACTCCCAGGCCCTCCTGTCACCACCTGTCCCCTTCCTGGACCCCTCCCAGCCCACAAGCTCAGCTGGCACTCAAGGGTCCTGGTGCTGGCCTCTCCTGATAAGTACCTGGGGACTCCCTGTCCCCTGCTGGCCCCCGGCCTGGGAGGTGATGGACCCCACTTCCTTCTCGTCGTGTCCTTGGGCAGCCCCGCCCACTGAGCGGCTCTCAGAGACTCCGGCCCATTTCCTCCTCTGGTCTGGCTGCTGCCGGAGGCCGAGCTCACCCGTCCAGCCCCTGGTTCTCTGCTGCTCTGCACCTGCCTGCCAGGGCAGTGGCCAGGGCAGAAAGACCCCCGCATCTGCAGGCTTGATCACTGCAGGCATGCTGATGTTACCCAGGTAGGTTTGGGACTCAGCCTGCATCTAACACCAACATAGGACTCCAAGACACACACCAGCAGACACTGGGGACTTTTTCTCTCGTGGAAAATACAGATACAATTCAATGGCCTTGGCTGCATTCACAGGCTTGTGTGACCATTGTAACTACCCAGTGACCGAGCAACAAGGGTTATTTTTTAAAGGAATTTGCACTGACGTTGAATTTTTTGCTTGATTTCTGCTTTTGCAGTGCTGAGGATCAAGCCCAAGGCCTCCTGCATGCTAGGCAAGTGTTCTACAGCTGAGCTACACTGCAGCCACTTTAATTAATTAATTAATTTATTATTATTATTATTATTATTTCTTTAAAATGTTGTGTATTTGGCACAGGGTCTCACAACACAGCTTGGACTTGTAGTGATCCTCCTGTCTCAGCCTTCCCAATAATGGGATTACAGGCATGGGCCACCACGCCCAGTTTCCATGGCCAGCTTGTCATACCTGGGGCAGGGCAGGCATGAAATGTGGTGCTGGAACTAGCCCTATTTTGATATGTTTTAAATCTGCTATTTTTTTTTCAAGTCAGAAACTTTCCTTTTATAAGCTTTAGTGGCTGCCTGACTTTAATGTCACAAATTGTTTAGCTAATCCCCTACTGTTGGACACTTAGGTTGTCTCTAGTTTTCCTTATAAAACAGCCCTGTTTTGAACATTGTAGTGGTCATATTTGCAGACACATCCAAAATTGTTCCCTTTTGAGGAGTTCCCTTGCAATCGCAGGAAGGGGTTGTCAGGAAATGGAGAGATTCTGAGTCCAGCCCTAGCTGCTCGTGACATCTCGCTGGTCCCCGTGAAAGTATGCTCAGTGGACCTGTAAGGAAACGGAGCCAGGCACAGTACTCTGATGCGGTTGGACTCTAGGCAGTCCTAGCCTAATAAGCTTGTCTGCCCTTGCCTCCTCAGGGTAATGTTTTATGAATTGGAGCTGGTCATTAGTAAATGAATTGGCGTAGGGCTTGTAGTCTGATTAGGGGAGGTAATCATTTGTTGGTTTTAAGTGAGCTTGGTGAGCACCATCCTTGTGTGAAGTGCTTGTAAGACAAGGAGACTGTTGTCACATCCACCTGAGAGGCCCTGAGGTTGGCTGCGCTCAAGCAGGCCCCGTAACTGGACTTCCCAGAGAGGCTCTGCCCAGATGCGTACAGGAGATCACATAGTTGTGTCCAGAGGGCTGGCAGCCCAGCTGGGGTCCCTAATTGGCTGATCCTCCTCCAAGGGCCAGCCACAGCGCTGGTGTCTTTATGATGTGTGACACTGTGAGTTGCCTCAGGGTGGGTCTGCTCCACAGCTGCTTTCTGAGACAGGGTTTCACTCCACTATATTTTCCAGCCTGGCCTTGAACTCCCTATGTAGCCCAGGCTGGCTTTGAACTCATGCTAATCTTGCAGCCTTGACCTCCCAACTGTTGGGATTACAGGCATATGCCACCATGCCCAGCTTGCTTTATAGCCTCAGACTTCTCAGCCTCCTCTCATTCATTCATTGGAAAAGCATCTATTCATCACCTACTGTGTATCAGCCGAACACTTAGGCAGGACCTGCCTCCCAGGACTCCATTCCACTGAGGGATACTGAGAATAAGTATCCCTAAAACCCGTGAAAGGAGAGAGTCCCAAAATGCAAAGAAAGGCTTTGAAAGAATTAGAAGTTGATAATGGTGCACGAGTGGCAAGGGGAGGGTGGAAGGTGGGGTGAATGGGGGGCTCCTCCAAAGTGACATTTGAGCTGAGACCAGAATGCAGACAGGTACCTGGCAAAGATGTGCAGAGAGCCTGACCAGGTGGCTTCAGGGAACGCTTGAGGAGGGGGAAGCCTAACACTCCCACCCCCTGGCTCTCACCTGTCCCCCCCAAGTTGGAAGCCCAGGTAACCCACACCACTGGTTGCCATATGTTGGTCACAGGGCTGTTGAATGCAGCCTGGCCCAGGTGCCAACCAGGACTCAGGCCTGTTTGTCAGCAGGCAGCTTAGCAACAATTTTTAATTCATAAGCCTCCTTTGCCCAAAGCCCACATCTCAAACTGACTCCCAATTTTCATGATACAGTGATAAAATTCAACACCAGCTGAAATGATACGGCTTCATCGGACAGTGATGGGCCTGCAGGCCAGCCCCTCCCCCACCTCGTGGAGCTCTTAACAGGCTCCACCTGGCAGGGGACAGTGGCTGCGGCATGCTGGGGCCCCTAGGTACATCTTGAGCTCTTCGGCTTCCTGGGAGCAGAGTTTAACTCCTTGCTCCACTCCTCCTAATCTGCATGACCCAGTGCTGGTGATTTTTAACCCCAGTGCACCTTTTTGTTCTTCTCTGTAAAATGGGGGCAGCACTGCCTGTGTCGGGGGTTGTGGAGGTTTGGGAGGGCTGCCAGCACCCAATGAGAGCTCCTACATGGTGGCCGTCGCAGTGCAAGATGGGCCACTGCAGGTGTGGCCTGGCCCCCCTCCAGATCCTGTGTCAGGCTCCATACTGGTCACAACTAGCCTTCGTGAAGCAGGGTTTGTGATCCCCACCTGGCAGGCGAGGAGCCGGCACTTACGGCCAGCAGGAGGTCTCACAGCTGGGAAGTGCCAGAGCTGCTGTTGGCACTTCGGTCTCACTCACCCTGCAGACTGATGCTCGGTGTTGCTGAAACAGACCCTGGGTGCAGACCCTACCTAAAGAGGAGATGCAAGCGGGAGGGAGTGCTGATCCCCGGTCCACTCTGTTCCCTGGGGAGGATCCTAAAGCTGGGCTGGGCCTGGCCTTTGAAGGACAGTAGGCTTTGGCCCAGAAGGTTCCGAGAGTTCCTCATAAGCTGGGGCTTGACTCTCCCACTCAGCCCCAGGGTTACCCCACACTCCATGCTGTATGCGGTTGGTGCTTTCTGACTACCACTAGAGAGAAAGCCAACATCAAGCCAGCAAAACATAGAAGGGGTACTGTTCTGGGTAAGCAGGGGAGGTAGAGAAAGAGACCTCAGCCCTTATCCTCCAGGCCTTGAGAGCCAGGAACTCCCCACCCACCCGAGTATGCCAGCCTGGTGCTCTGGGGCTCAGTGGAGCAAGAGGGGGCAGCGCCTGTGTTAAGAGATGACCCGCAGGAGCTGGCTGGAGCCTCAGGTTTTCCTTTAACTCTGAGCACAGCCAGGGCAAAGGCAGGACGCTGTTAGCCCAGTGGAGCAGACAAAGCAATTCAGAGTCATCAGCCTGTGTTCCCACACGCACCATCGGCCACTCACTAAACTGCTTTTGGCCTGGGCCCGGCAGCATGGGTCAAAATGCTGCAGGCGAGATAACGAGGGGACAAGATGCGGGAGTGATGAGATCTGGGGCTGGGCAGGAGGAAGGGGGCTGGAGGGGGACAGCCCATCAGGCTGCGAGGCGCAGGAGGACAGAGGTGAGCCGGGCTCCCCCACCCCGCACACTGCCTCCGCCAGGAAGTCTGACTGTCCACCCCAGCAGCCCTTCCCTCCTGCCATCCCTCCCTCCCTTCACCTCCCACTGTCTGCGAACCTGCAAGGCCTGCTTGACTGTGGCGCCCTCTAGCTGCTGCTGCTCCTCTCACCTGGATTTCTGTACAGCACTGGGCAGCCAAACCGGCCCGGCCCCACCTCCCTCAGTAGCTTACTGTTTGTCTCTGGGGATATCTGGGATCCAAACAGCGCCCTCGCTGGGCCCTCCTCCCCTGGGCTTCTCTGGGCCTCTGCTGCCTCAACACCCGGTACTAGGGTGGCTGTCCACATGCCTCTATGGCCATTGCCTCTGTCTCTTAGGCTGCCTTCTACATACCCCTATGTGTCCACAGTAGCACTGTACGGCTGCCACAGAACTGAGCTGGGCCTGGACCTCATTTCCTCTGCACCTGGTATGTGTGGCAGCTACCTCTCTAGGTCACTAGGGGACACCATCAGGTGGGCATTCCTCTGCTATGCGGAGCTGTCATGAGGAAGTTACACAGAACTTTCTAGAATGTACAATGCTTTTCATGTGGGTGTCCCTTCTTCAAAGTTTGGTTTTCTTTTTAATGATGCATAATGGCCATACATATGTATGAGGGTTCTTTTTTCTGAGATAGGATCTCTCACTATGTAGTGCAGGCTGGCCTTGAACTTGCTTATGTACCCCAGGCTGACCTCAAACTCATAGTGATCCTCCTGTCTCAGCCTCCCAAGTGTTGGGATTATGGGCGTGCACCGCCATGCCTGGCTGTGTATGAGGTTTGATGGAATATTTTGCACCATGCGTACCTTGTGTAGTCACCCTCGAGTCAGGTAATTAGACTAACTTATTTGTGTGTTTCCTCCTGAGAAATGTCCATACAGATTTTTTGCCCACTTTAGTTTCTATCACTGCAAACATTTATCATTTCCTTATGATAAAGACATCCAAAATCCAGTTCCCTAGCTGTTTAGAAATCAGCCGACTCTGGACTAGGACACATGACTTAGTCTTCCGACTCTGACTTTGGGTTAACTGACGGGCCTCTCCTGAGTACTTCTCCCCGCAGCCCTGCCCCAGCCCTGGTACTCAATGTTCTGCTCTCAACTAGCAGCTCGGCTTTTATGGATTCTACGTGTGAGTGCAATCGTGCCATGTGGGCCTCCCTGTGCCTGGCATATTTCACGTCACATAATGCCCTCTAGGTTCATCCGTTTGGTCACATGTGACAGCATTTTATCATTTTCATGGCTGAACAGTGTTCTGTTAAGAGTATATACCTCGTCTCCTTTATTCATTCATGCATTGGTGGACGCCTGGGCGGCTTCTGTTTCCGGGCTGCTGTGACCAGCACCGCACTCAGCATGAGAGCACGGCTGTCCTCGACACAGTGACGTCCTTTCCATATACATACGTGCGCTGCACTGAGGTCACTGCATCGGCTGGTGGGCCTCGGTCTTGTTTTTGAGGAACACTGATGCTGTTCGCCGTAATGGCTTTGCTCATTTACATTCCCATTGCCGACTTCCGAGGCTTCTTCCGTGTCCTGGTGTCTCTCTCCGTCATTGTGCTAGCAGCCACTCCAGCTGGAGTGAGGGGATAGCTCGCCATGATTTTCCTGTCCGTCACCCTGATGATCAGATCATTTCCTGTTGGCCATCTGTATGTCTCCTCCTCAGAAACGTGCATGCAGGTCTTTGCCCACAAGGATCCCTAAAGTGACTCCATGCCACATTCTGTGGGGCCTGCTCACCTCTCATGTGCCTCTGGGCACAGATTGCCTTGAAGGAGAGGAAGGGAGACAGGCACAACCTGAAGTCCTGCCTGACCTACTCCATTTCTGATCTGGGCCAGCTCACCTCTCCTCAGGCAACCCGGTGGTCCTCCACTCCTGGGAGGTCACCATATTGATGCCGAACTTAGTGCGGACACCCCATCGGCATGGCGCACTGCGGCCCAGAACTCCTGGACTTGAGTGATCCTCCCTCCTCAGCCTCCCGAGTCGCTGGGACTACAGGCGTGTGCCACCGCACCCTGCTGAAGTCCAGCCTGGCCACTCACAGGTGACGAGACATTGGGCAGGTTATTTAACACCTCGGGGCCTGCTTCCTCTTGGGAAAAAATGGAATACAGGTGTTTGTGAAGAATACGCACTAATGGTGTACACAGTCAAGCTCAGTGCCTGGTACCCGGCATTTGATGAATAGCAGCCACTATTTTGATAAATAGAGAGTAAAGCTACATCCCCAACCCTGGAGGCCTTTCCTCCTTGTACACATGAGCCTCAGCCTCTAGACCCCTCTCTTGCAAATCTGGAGAGAGCTTAGAGCTCCTAGGGGACAGGTTGCTGCCCCAGGAGGACACAAAGCCAGCAATGGCCTGCTTCTCTCTTTTGTGACACTGTGACTCCCCAGTTAAAGAATCTGAAGGCCCCTAAAGATATGACACCCCTTCTCTCGCCAGGAGCCCTTCCCCAGCCCGATGCCCCTACACACCAGGACAGCAGCTGTCGCCCAGTGGAGACAGCTGTCCCTCCACTCAGCAGTGAGGGCTCAACAGGTGAACGGCTTCCCGCTGAGCCTTCCCAGTCCCTCATGGGGCAGGGACACAGAACATCTGCAGAGCAGAGGGCTCACGTGGGCTATCAGTTTCCAGGACAGCGGAGAAGCTTGTGTGTGGCTGCCAGGGTTGCAGCCCTCGGGAAGAGGGGGACGAAGGGGCCAAGCAAGGCAGGGGTGAGGGACGTACGGCGCAGAGCCGGAGCCTGGGCGTGATGCCCTGTGGCCTTGTTCCTGCCTCAGCCTCTGGGCATCCACCCTATAAATCTGAACCCTGGATGTGGAGCTTTTCTGACAAGAAGGTGGGCACCGTGCAGGCTGGGCCCAGTGTCACACCCTGGGGCTGGCACACAGCTGAACACAAGCTCCCTGGGGCTGAGGGGCACCACAGTGGCATCATCTTAGTACAGTACAGACGGCGGCATCTGTTGAGGGCCCCTGGTATGGGCACTGTCTTCCCGTTTCATCTCTAAAGCAGCACTCTGGGCAGGCACTGCTACTATTACCCCATTTTACACACTACAAAACTAAGGCTTGCATACATAGAAAATAGCTTGGCCAAGGTCACACAGCTGATACAGAACTATGATCTGAACCCAGCTCGCTGCCTCCAGCTCTTAGCCACCTAGCTGCTCTGTGGCTCTTCTTCGGGGTTCTCAGCTGGCAGGTCATTCTGTGCATAACCGTGTAGTGATGTCGTGGATGTTGGGCTTTGTCGTGAGGTGCAAGGCACAGCCCGGCCTGCTTTCTGCTCCTCTCCAGCGCCACGTGTATGGTGGATTCTTGACTTGAAGTTGAAGGAATGAGTGGGTGCACCAGTCAAGGGGTCCTGGAGAGACACATGCCCTTGACCTTGCTGTCTGAGAACACAGGGCTTCCCAGGGAGTGCTGATGTTGCCATGGTGACAAGCAGCATCTCAGCCTGTGCCTCACTCTGGTGGCCTTGTCAGCTCCCCCAGTGTGCCTGTGCTGGCTGTTGGTCCTGGGGGGTGTTTGTCTTTTGTGCTTTTCTGAAAGCTGGAAGGTGCACACTGATGGCAGTGTGCACACGCATGCGTGTTGTTTGCATGGACCTGCTAGGCCAGGGGACACAAGCAGGGAGACACAGCTGAGTGTGCTGGGGTGGGCAACTCGCCTTTCCCAACCAAAAACTAAAGCACATTGTGCAACAAGGGGCTTCTGGCTTGTGAATGATTTATTGGGAAAGATCTCACAAAGGTAAAAATGGAATCACATTTAGTTAAACATTTCATAGGTTCTTTTATTGGAAAGAATAAACGTATATGAAAATCCAAAGTGATGGGATGCTGGGACACACAGTGCTGTGTGTCCGTGGAGGTTGGGAGGCAGGAGGCGCAGCTGGGGCTCAGAGTCCCGCCCCTAGGGGTCCCTGCACTGTCCTGTCTTCATCCCAGCTTGGCCCTGCAGTCTGGCCATGAGGACTGGTGAAGGCTGCTCCCGCCCGCACTTGGCAGAAGGGACTGTTGATGAGCGAATGAACAGATGAAAGCACACGTCCCAGGGTTCCCTCAGCAAGATTCCTAAACAAACTCTTTCAGCGAATTTTCAGGTCTCCTTGCTTCCTGCCCTCTCTGTCATGAAAACAACCATGCCCAGCCCAGCAGAAGGTGACTTTGGGACCTTGAGTGGGGAAGCCAGGAGTGGTATCCCCTCTGGGACCTGGCTCCATGTTAGAGACCCCTTAGTCTGAATGATGTCAACCCCAGCAGGCTCCCCTGTGCCTCCTCCCTGTCCCCTACCCCAGCTGTCCCCTGCAATGGACTGGAGGACTGTAGTGTCCCCATCTGGGTAGAAGCTAGCTTCCGGGCTGATAGCACAGGCGGGCCACTCCACACAGGCTGGCCAGGACCAGTCTCTGTCACAAAGTCTAAATTAGCAAAGAAAGTAGTCTTCGAAATGGTCCCTCTCAAGGAGGGACGGGGAGTTGCAGTCACCTCCATGATGGCCCTGGTGACACGTGCATGCCCAAGGCTCATGTGAATTCCCTTCCTCACCCATGGTGCTGCCTGCCCCCGGACCCAGCTCTGACAACAGCAGCTTTTGCCGCGTCCCTCTTTGTGCCAGAACTGTCCCTGGCCAGTGCTCCCACCTCCCTTCACCCTCACAAGCATGAGCAGAAAGGCCATGGTCATCCCTTGTTTTTCAGACACGGAAGCTGAGGCACAGAGGGTGACTTTAGGGGTTCCTCAGTCAGATGAGGCATCAGCGCTGCTCTTCTAGAAGCTTCCTTTCTGTACCCTTCCATCTATGAATGGCGTCTCCCTGCTGGTCCTTCCGGAAGCCAGGCTCTCTCCTGGCTGCAGGTGCCTCAGTGTCAGAGTTCCTGGCACGCTGACACCTGCGACCACAATGCCACATGTGGGCCTGGCAACAGGTGGCCTTCCCCAGGGTCTGCTGACTCTGAGTGAGTAGGAGGGAAAGAAGGAGACTGCGTGAGCCGCACATTGGTGCCTAAAGTGGTGCGAGGTGGCTGTGGGCTGCCCCCAGGTGAGGCTCCACCTGGTGAGACACACCCAAGGGCAAGAGCACACCAGGCGGGGCTGGCACAGGTGGCCAGGGGACAGCCTGCCCTTAGCAACGCACATGTCACCATGTGCCAGCATCAGCCAGGTGCTTTGAGGGACAGTTGTGAAAAATCCCCATCATCAGGGGCTTTTAAACCAGGCTGGAAGATGAGATTAACACCCAGAAAGCTTGTGGGGAGCAGTCACTCTCAGGGCGGCCGCTGAGGAGCCAGGCGGCCCTCATGGAGCAGGAGAGGAGAGTCTGGCCTGGCCTGAGGACAGAGGAGGAAGGTGACACCCAAAGATCAGGAGGGCAAGAATGCACCTGGTGCTCTGGGGAGACTGAGGAAGCGGGGGAGAGGGCACTGTGTGCCCATCGAGGGGAAGCAGCAAACACAGCGGGCAGGGGCAGGGAGGAGTTGCAGGGGAGACGTTGTTTGTACACAATTTTACCAGTACTTAAAATGTGTTTGTTAATTTCCATGAGAATTTAGAATACTTATTTTTAAAATTCAATTGTTTCAGTGCATTTCTCACTTAAAAAGCATTGTATCGTTGCCATAAATAAGAAATTGGGATGAGGTGGCATGGAGGGAATGGAGTGAGATGGACTCGATGGAAGAGATGGACTGGGCTGGATGAGATGGGGTGATGGACAGGATGGATGGGATTGTGTAGGGTGGGATGAATGAGTTGGGGTGGGATGGGTGGGGCGGGATCGGATGAATGGATGGGATAAGATGGGATGGGATCAACCAGATGGGACAGGTGGCGTGGGATGGGTGCGTTTGGATCAGTGGGATGGGATAGGTGGGGTTATGTAGGACCATTAAAACAAGCACAAAGGAAACAAACAAGGCCACTGAGATCTAGCTGGACACTACTCTCTTTGGGAACCTGACACCTACCCTCTTTGTTAAAAAGGAAAACAAGGGGCTGGGAAGATAACTCGGTGGAATAAGCGCTTCCCTGGCAAGCATAAGGGCCTGAGTTCAATCCCTGGTTCCGGAAAAAAAAAAAAAAAAAAGACACAAGCAGCAAAGTAATTCCTCCTCCACTTCAGAAGGACTGGAAGGCTGGGAAGGGCCCGGGGCTCTCACTGCATGATCCAGTGCCATGGCTGCTCCTCGGTGGACTCTGGCTTCCAGGGCTTCTTCCATTTGCAGCACACTCTGATGTGCTCTTTAGTTCTTACAGCCAGAGGAGCTGGGCCCAGTCCCATGGCCACCTGCTGGGGATCCTCATGCCCAAACATCTCTCTCTTGAAGGCAACACCAACAGCATCTTTGCCTTGGATTACATCAGCGGAGCGCTGACCTTGAACGGCCTGCTGGACCGGGAGAACCCCCTGTACAGCCATGGCTTCATCCTGACTGTGAAGGTAGGGCCAGCTTGTGACCCTGCTCCCAGGACCAGACACTGCCCATGCCTGGGCCAGCCTCGAGGGCCCAGGGTTCCCCTGCAGACAGAGGCTCCACACTCCTGCCCTCTCTCTGCGCTGACTGGGCCCATACCCAGGCCACTCAGGAGAGGACCAGAAGTTATCAGGGTACCACACGTCTGCCACCACCGTCTGCCCAGACTGGACCCCTTGTCCCCACCTTTGGGATGAGTTGTTCATCCTGTGGCCCTGGCCGTTGTTTGTCACTCCAGATTCTCAGATGCAGACACCATTAATTCTGGAGTTTGCCCACATCTGGGGTTATGTCCCATTTCTAAGTCTCTTTGCTCCCCTGGATTAAGAAACAGCAGGACAACAGAAAAGAGACAGAAGCTGCTGAAGTCCTCACCCCAGAAGGCGGGGGCCCCATCTCCTGCAGCTGCCCGCCACTCGTAGCAGGTTTTAATTAAAATCAATGGCTTTCTGAGCCATGCCCTGGGAAGCCAAGCGGGGGCATGCATCCAGCCTCACTGGCCTCAGCCAGCCGTTTACAGGAAGGAATGGCTGGGGGAAATGGGGAAGACGCCCTTCAGTCTGCCCTGCTGGGCCTTTCACAGCTCTCCTGGACCCTAAAAGGGGCTGGTGGCGGCGATAGGTACAAATCAGCCACAGAGGATGCACCGGTAATGCCTGTGCCCGGCCAACTGCACAATCCCAGTCCCCTCTTCGCTGCCTCTTCTGCCCTGGTGCACTCCCACCCAGCCAGGTGGTCACCTCCAAGGGCACTGGTGCACGGGCTCGGCTAGTTCTTACAACCAAGACTTCACCAAGCATCTGCTCTGGTCTGGGCACTGCTGGGCAACGTGAGGGTCCAGGCTGGACTCGGGAATAGATGAGCACAGAGTGCCGGCACTGCCACCAGCTCGCCGTGGGACCCCATGCTCCATGTATTCCTGAGTCCAGCCTGGACCGTCATGGCACCTGGCAGTGCTCAGCCCACAGCAGATGCTCGGTGAAGTCTTGGTTGGCCACTGACCTCCTGGCAATCCCTGGCTCAGCCTCATTGTCTGCCAGCTTGAATCCTCTCCCTTGCCCATCAGTGAACCCCCAAACTTGTCTCCTCCTCTTCATCCATCCCATGTCATGTCATAGTTCTAGAATCCAGCTTTGAAACCTACTCAGCCTTTGTATTTTTGTATAAGTTGCTTAACCTGTCTGGGCCTCAATTTCCCGTTCGTAGCGTGTAGATGCTAAAGCCAGCCTTCCTCCCAGGCTGCGGTGAGGACTGCGTGGTGTAGTCACACCAACACACACGGTGTCTAGCTGCCTTCATCCCTGGGCTGACTGTCCTTTGTCCGCAGGGCACAGAGCTCCACGATGACCGCACCCCGTCTGATGCCACCGTCACCACGACCTTCAATATCTTGGTCATTGACATCAATGACAATGCCCCAGAGTTCAACAGCTCCGAGTACAGCGTGGCCATCACCGAGCTGGCGCAGGTTGGCTTTGCCCTCCCCCTCTTCATCCAGGTGGTGGACAAGGACGAGGTGAGTCCCTAGAACATGTGGGCCATCCAGACTCACTGTCCTGCCCTGAGCTGTGTCACCCTGGGCAGGGGGCCAGGTGCCTTTGGGCTTCTGGGTCCTTAGGTGTAAAACAGGAATAGCATGGCTGCTCCTCTGCCCTGCTGTGTTCTGAGGCTCAGCAAGGCTATGAAAAAGTCAGTCATCTCAAGCCCCTTACAGGGGACATTGACGCTGTGTAAGAACATCTGAGCCCCCCCCCAGCTCCTGCTGGCCTCTCCCTGTAGCCCCTCCTCCAGAACTCAGCCCCACTATGTGTGCATGCACAGGAGTGTACCTCATCTTGGCTGAGTCATCCCTGGCTGACTGAGATAGCTAAAGTATATACTGAGCACCTGCTGTCTACTAAGAGCAAGATTTGGCCCCTTGGGTCCAGTGTGGCCCATGGTCCCTGTCCCATGGAGCCACCAGGGTGTTTGTAACAAATACAGTGTGTATATTTCAGCATACACAAAAATGTAGAACTTTTAAAAGGTAAAGACAAAGTGCATAAAAAGAAGCTCTGATACTTTCTCACACCTCAGTATGTCATTTTGTGCCCCCCGGAGAGCGGCTGCCTTCCCCTTTAGAAGTGACTCCAGAAGGAAGTCCTGAGTTTGGAGAATTTTTTTTTTAATGTGTTTGGTTCAGGGTCTTACTATGCAACTCAGACTCAGTGGTTTTCCCTAGCTCTGGGTTTACAGGTGTGTGTCACCATGCCTGGTCTCGGTGCACCTGGAGGCGGGGCTGGCGTATCCCATGGTGCCAGGGACTGAGGCCCCACCCCTGCACTTGTCTAAGCAGACACTGTAGTCTGCTGAGCCCTATGGGGATGGGGAGGGGTTGGGGCATATTAATGCCCAAGAATCCATGAAGAGAAACACAGATCCCAGAGAGGAGAGCAAGGTCTGGGGAGGGGGAGAAGATTGGGGAGTAGGGCTGGGAAGATCCTAGAGGCTCTGTGGGAAATGGGGCCTAGGCCCCAGCCTTGGGGTGAGCAGGAAGGCAGTGGTGACCCACCAGGAACCTAAACCAGCAGACTGCAAGAAAGTGGCAGAACCAGGACTGATTGTAACAGCGAGGGTTTGTGTCATGGTGAGGAGGGAGGCTGGGCTGGGACTTGCGCTCGATCTGTCCTGGAAGCTGGAGTGGAAGCAACACAGGCCGTGGAGCGCGTTGCTCCTGTAAGTATCTCAGTCCTGCATTTACCAGCTCTGTGACCTCAGCCAAATTGATGAGCCTTCCTAAGCCTCATTCCATTGGTCTGTTTAAAAAGAAACAGGAAAGAGAATATATCCGTTCCGTTATTGCCATCCCAGCTTGACCCCAGGACAGAAGCTTATTTCCCACTGGGACTGCTGGCCCAGCACATGTCAGAGGCAGACACGCGCCGAGCAGTCACTCAAGTGCACCATTGGTCACTGAAGTGGAGGAAAAGACAGCCAGTGGGCAGGGTGCTGCTTTCCTATGCTTCATCCCAGAAGCAGCCCTGTAATGTCTTCCCCACGGCTCATTGGCCAGGACTAGCTCTGGGTCCCCACTTCAATGCCAGCAGAGTAGGAGGTGTGGGGTAGCAGCCAGATCCCAGGCTGTACCCCAGAGGAAGAAAAGAATGGACACAGGGGAGGGCAAATGGATGCAGGGCTTGCACAGCGCCTGCCACGCGGGAACCCTAGCAGCCACCAGGACAGCTCTGCAGCCCAGCTGGATCCTCTGAACGTTGCCCACTGGGCAGCCAAATGCCTGCCCCTCGAGTTTTCCTCCAGGCACTCCGCTGGCAGCTTCTCTGAGGTATCTGCAGGCCCGGCCTGCCCCTAGTGGCCACTGTCCAGCCTTTGGCACGCTCCTGTCCTCAGGACCCATTCCCCAGGCCCCGTGGATGCTTTCCCCAGGGACACGGCCATGATTTGACCATGGAAGACCAGCCTCCTCTCTGCCAGGTCCCATTTCCCCAGTGACATGCAGAGGTCTCATAAGGAGCATGGGCCACCCAGAGGCTGAGGCTGCCAGCCTTCAGCCATCTGGGCCATCCTCCCACCTCCAAGTGGGGCTCCACCCAACTGCTCTCCACTCTGCCTCCCTCCTCGGTAAGAGGAAGTTTGGCTTCCTCTCTCCAGCTCCACCCTTTCTGGCCTCCCCACTCTTCTGTGATTCCAGAACTCCAGGATTCAGAGCTGACCAGGAGCAGGTCCTAAAGCCAGGTCCCAGGGGCGGGGAGGCACCTCCGCACCTCAGGGCCAGGCGGAGACTCAGAAGACAGGGCTCAGATCGGTGGTACTGGGGCCCTGCCCAGGGCCCGGGAGAAGCAGAGAATGGGGCAGCTGTAAGAAAAGACACAATTTAAGGAATTATCTTCTCTGTCCCTTTCTGGGGAGGGAATATGTCCACTGGGATTTATGTCTGGGTTGGAGGTGACTCTGGATTTGCTCAGTGTGGCAGAAAAACATGGTCATTGAACAAGTGCAGAGGGAAGAGAGCATGCAGTGGTCACATCCCTTAGTCGCGGGCTCCGAGCAAGCTAGGGTCGTCTCTGACCCAGAGATGAGTACAGTTGGTGACTGTGCAATTGAATAACAAAAGTGGCAGTGAGGCCCCAAAAGTGAGTGGTGGAAGAACAGCCTCAGAAGTCCACTGTGGGGCAGGAGAGGGTGCAGATGGCCCCAGAGGGCAGGAGGAAGAGAAGCTTGATCTCTCAGCCTGCCCTCTGTGACAGTCCTGCAGAATTAGGGTGCTAACCTAGCTCATTTCGGGGAGGCCATCAGACCTTGGGAAGGCGTGGCCTGCTGCCCTTCCTGAGAGGCCAAGTTGACTTTTAGTGGCGGTGTTGGAGATTCCTTCACTCAACAAACCTCATGCACCTACCAAGGGCCCTGCTGTCCTTACTGTGTGCCCAACACTGCAGCAGGCCTCAGGACGGTGCTGCGGCTGTGTCCCTGCTCTCGAACGCTTTGTGTCAGTGTGGCGGGAAGGCAGGGGAACACAAACCTGCCACTGTGTGCAAGTGCTCAGAACTCAGCACGCTGCACAAGGAGGGCCTTCCGGTGGCATGGGGACTGGGTCCCGAGGACAGGAGCGTGCCAAAGGCTGGACAGTGGCCCCTAGGGGCAGGCTGGGCCTGCAGATACCTCAGACAAGCTGCCAGCGGAGTGGCTGGAGGAAAACTCGAGGGGCAGGCATTTGGCTACCCAGTGGGCAACACTCCGGGCTGCGGGGCTGTCCCGGTGGCTGCTAGGGTTCCCGTGTGGCAGGCGCTGTGCCAAGCCCTGCATCCATCTGTCCTAGATGATGCCTGCCGCCCCTGGCTGGGGCCTAAGATCCTGCACAGTCTCTTTCGGAATCTCAGGCTCTGCCAGGCTGGCCATGCCTGACAACAGAAGCGCTTGCAAGAGGCCCTTCCTCTCTCCTGAGGACTGTGTCATACTGTCCTGCTGACTCACTCCTCTCCTTGCCTGTACTACAGAAAACTCACAGAAGCCAGAGAAGGAAGGGAGTGGGTGGGCTGAGCCCAGTCGCAGCCATTTGTGCCTGGTGACAGCTGAGATGTAAATACATGGTTGTGGGCAGGTGGGGGAGGGGGCCTTGAAGGCAGCCAGAGCTGGTGGCCCTCGGTCTCAAATTGAGGCCTCTGCAGTCTCATTCCCATGCCTGCAGATTCCTGGCTCCCTCTACACATTAGCGGCGCTCTACCCACTCAGGTTCCTGTCCTGCCTGTATCGAACCTTGTCCTCAGTCTGTTCTAGCAGCTTCTTCAGCGGGCAGTTTGTCCCCTACGGCTCTGCCTCCACCTGCCCACTGGCCTCTGGCCTGGGCCGTCTGCATGGGAGGGTTCTTTGGAGCGGTGGGAAGTTTCTGCTTACTTGGATGCAGGGCCTGCTGAAAGGGTCAGACAGCTGAGGGGTGCTGGAAGGGGAGCAGGCTACAGGAAACCACCCATACTGCTGACCTCCCGGTTGATCCTGCACATGGACTGCCCCTGCCTCCACTCCGCAGGAGTGCTGTAGCACCTTCTCCTCACATAGTGAGGGCCCCACTCATTTGCTGCCTCGCTGTGACCACAGCTTCTCATGACACTCCTGCTGCTGTCCTGGAAGGCAGGGGCACTTTCTGCAGAGTGGGAGCAGGGGTAGGGAGTAGAAGGCCAGAGTCACACTTGCCAGAGGCCACCGCCCAGTGCTGCCTGACTCTGGGGCTCATTTCAGAGAGGTCATCAGACCTTGGGAAGGTGTGGCCTGCTGCCCTTCCTGAGAGGCCAAGTTGACTTTTAGTGGCAGTGTTGGAGATTCCTTCACTCAACAAACCTCATGCACCTACCAAGGGCCCTGCTGTCCTTACTGTGTGCCCAACACTGCAGCAGGCCTCAGGACGGTGCAGCGGCTGTGTCCCTGCTCTCGAAGGCTTTGTGTCAGTGTGGCAGGAAGGCAGGGGAACACAAACCTGCCACTGTGTGCAAGTGCTCAGAACTCAGCACGCTGCACAGGGAGGGCCTTCCGGTGGCAGGGAGCACCCCCCCCCCCATGGGCAGAGGACCCTGCAAAAGGAGCTGGGTATTACCCAGAAGCCTGCAAGAGCCTTGCATGGCTGGCTAGGGCTTGAGAGCGGGGCAGGTCAGGCGGCAGCAATGGAGGAGCCCACGCTGCCCTGCCCAATGTGGGGGCCAACCAAGGACCTCCTGCAGGGGAGTCTTTTCCTCTGCAGGCCACCCCCACCTATCCCCACCTCACTAATGAAGCTGTCAAAATGTGGTTGAAAGTAGTCCTGAAAGCGCTCCCCAGGTGCTGCCACAGAGGCTGTCTGCTGCCGGGTCTGCCTGGGGCTTTGGACTTAGCAGAGCCCAGCATGCTGCTTCCGGGTCTACCCTGCGAGACAGGTGCATGATTTCACCCTTTTCAGAGAGGAAGGAGGCTCAGAGAAGTCAAGGGCTGTCCCAACACACAGTCACAGAGCTGGGCCTTGGATCCGAGACCTCTGCTTCTTGCTTGTGCTATGGGCTCACGTTACAGACGTGGTTCTCTGTTCTCTCCCTTCTCAGTTTTCCAAAGCCTGCTGGTTTTTGTTTCCTCCTCTCTGTGGAGGAGCTGAGCAACAGCACAAGACATTAAGTGGGTGCCTCCAGCTGGGCACCTAGAAGGAGGAAGCAGCGTCTCTGCAGGGCTCCCTGACAAAGAACTGAGAACCCTGGGCCCTGTGATGGAAAGCCGGCCCCCTAGCATGAGGAAGGTGGTCTCTGGGGCCCCTTGGGAATGTAGGGTTAAGAGTCCAGCCGTGGGCTGGGGAGATGGCTCAGTGGAATAAGCGCTTCCCTGGCAAGCGAAAGGGGCTAAATTCAATCCCTGGTTCCACCAAAAAAAAAAAAAGAACCTAGAAGAGTAGTCCAGCCAAAGGAGTTGGGGACCCCTGGGCAGCATGGCTGTTGGGAAGGAGATGGGGGTGGGAGGAGAACCCCACATCACAGAGGCCAGGGGGCCCACCTGGCAGGGGCTCATTCCTGTTTTCGGGCAGATGACAGGATTCATTTGTATGAGGGGCGTAGGATAAGGGGAAACAGAATTACTCCTGTTTCCCTGAGGAGAAGACAGCACCAAGTAAATAAATAAAAGAAGGCAAATGACGGAGAGAAAACTGGGTTTTAAAAGCTTTCCAGTTTGTTGGGGAGGGGGCGGCAGAGCCTGCACCGTGTGTGTATGGGAGGGGGGTCCCTCTTGGTCTCCAGCTAATCTGTCTTTATTTTTATCCATCAACCTCATTTTCCATTCCACCTGCGACCCGCGCCTGTCAGGGAACCACAGCCCACAAACTTGTATGTGTTTAAATTTATTTTCACATTTGTTCCTGTTAGTTAGTTTTGTCCAGGCCACCCCATGGCTCTACAAAGGTTGTGTTCCCAAAGCCTGCTCTGCTGGGGTCTCTCCCAGGCTTCTTAACCCTTTGGGGTCTGGGGCCTACATGACCTTGGATGGCGAAAAGTCTGCCTCCCGCTAAGATCTGCACCTGGATTCTAGCTAAGGTCAACTGCATGACAGCTGTCCCTTTAGTCACGGGTCTGCAAGCACGCCACAGCTGTATTCAGTAGCAGTGTCTGTGACTCTGACTCCAGGAGAGAGCGCTGATATTTTCATAGCATAGCACAGGTGTCCCGGGAAACCTAAAATGCCATTTACTCTCATTCTTGTTTGCAATTACAGCAGCTACTAGACCAACTGCTAAACCTCATTGCCGAATGCATCCAAAGCATGTGTGTGCCGTAGCGTCCTTTTTACAAGACTTTTATATTTCAAAATAGTTCATTTGTGGTCCCCTGTATTATGTTTTAGTTTATGGAATTAAAAACATTCTGAGGGCTGGGGAGATAGCTTCATGGCCTAAGTGCCTGCCTGGCAAGTGCAAGGACCCCAGTTCGATCCCCAAATGTGCCATATTGGCCGTGAAGCTGGGCGTGGTGGCGCATGCCTATAATTCCAGTGCTGGGGAAGCTGAGACAGGAGGATTATTAGCTGCATAGCAAGACCCTGTATGTAAAGTTAAAAAAAAAAAAAACAAGGGGTCCATGACATCAGGGCCCCTCCCGAGTCTCTGTCCTCACCCACTGCCATCTTCCCCCACTTCAGCTCAAGGCTGGCACCTGTTGCTTCTTGGGGTTGGCACCCTCGGCTGCACGCCCAGTGGGATGGGTGAGAACAGATAGGAGACCAGAGCTCAGTGTCGCTTGCTGTCCCGAGGGCGCGTTTCCCAGTGCTACACCTTGCAGGCTCTGTGCGGCCGGCCCAGCCCTGCACCGCATCTGTGTGTGTGTACACTCCCAAAAGCGATTGCAGCCGTCCTAACCTGCTGCTGATGTGACTCGGGATACATATCTCCTTGTGCTGATTGTCCCAAGCAATTTTATTGGGCACCAAACTCAAGAAGCTGTGAATAGAGGTGTGGGAGAGAGGGACTGCCTGCTGCCAGCATCTAGGGGGTGGGTGCAGGGTGCTGCATTCCGTAGATGGATCATTATTCCAGCCTCCAGACCCTTCTGTCCTCTCTGCTAGGCAGATAACTGGCTAGGAATCACCACCCACTGAATCTCCTAGGAGGAATAAAGGAAGTAGGGGCCTCCACCATTCTGGACACCCACCCAGCACAGGAAGGACTTCATCAGTGAGGCCGATAGGGGGCGGGGGCGAGACCCTTGTGCAGGGAGCAGCCGGGCCCAGGCCTGCAGGTGGGTGGAGGGCAGCATCCCTTTGATCCGGGTTACTCTTACCCCAGGTTGTCCTGGGGCTTCTGACCCATCACAGGGTTATGTGTCCACCCACAGCCATGTCTGCCATAGTTGTACCCAGGTTTCCTGGGCAAGCATCGCTCCAATGGGCAGGGGTCCATTTGCAAGGCCCCTGTTGTCCCACAGCTTCTACTTGTGTGTCTGGGCCCCTCCCCCAGGATTTAGGCTCTCCAGGAAAGCATCTGTTGCCTTCAAAGCCAATCCGTTCTGGAAGGAACACCGGGGCAGCAGCACAGCCCCGACTGTACATTTTCCCATTAATTTCTCCCCGGTTGCCTTCGCTGAGGCTCTTATTACGATGATGATGATTATTAGGATTTTTCTGTCCGAGGCTACATCCCATGGTGTGATTGCCCCAGCAGGAAAGCTCCAGCCTCCCTGAGGACCAGAGGGTGTCCTCAGCATGATTAAGACACCTCCTAATTTAGTCTCATCTATAAATGTAATTAGCATGCTATTTACACAGGTCCTGGCCCCGGTGGGGGTGTGAAATGGGGGCTGGGTGGCAGCTGCCGTGCCAGCACATCCCTCACCCCCTCCGCACCCCATTCCTGTGGCTCCCAGCCCCAAGACCCCTTCAGGGGATGGGTTTCATTTTCCAATTGGGTTTGGGGGTTGTCCCATGCCCACCACACACCCCAAGGCCCTGAGAAGGCCTGCATGGTGGGAAGCACTGGAAAGCATCTTATCTTTGGCTCACACCCCTGAAAGCAGTGGCCCTCCTGCCCCTCCCAATTCCTAGCCAGTTATCTCCCTTGGCTCAGGTGAACCTTGCCCTCCATCCTCTTCCCCTCTCCATCCTGTCTTGGCTCATCCATGCTCCCCAGTGTCTCTTCTCAGCAGAGACGTAAGGGACACCGTCAAATGTGACTACTTCCTCCCCTGCTGCTCCGCTGCCCCACTCCCACCCTGCCATGCCCCTGGCAGGATTGGACGGTTCTCTTGGCTTGAAGGTAGATGGTTGGGCTGGCTGGGCATGGTGCCTGTGGCTATCTCCATCCTTGGGATCTTGGGCTGTGAGAGAGCCTAACATATAAGATGCAGGAACTGAGATCCTGCTGGCAGCTTTGGGCCACCAATCTGATCCCAGAGCCCAGGCCTTGGTTCACTTTCCTGGACTCCTGCTAACTGTCCCCTGAAGGTAGATGATGGCACAGGGTAGGGGC
Organism: Ctenomys sociabilis; assembly: GCA_004027165.1. Classification (NCBI taxonomy): domain Eukaryota; kingdom Metazoa; phylum Chordata; class Mammalia; order Rodentia; family Ctenomyidae; genus Ctenomys; species Ctenomys sociabilis. The sequence goes on from PVKA01002230.1 coordinate 95,243, forward strand.
AGAGGGGCCAGGCATGTGCGGTAAGGCACAAGTCAGGCTGTGAGATTCGTCCGCAGAGATGTGGGGCGGACTTCTCTTCCACTCCGTCTGTTGAAAGGGAATTTGTTAAAAGGGAATGAAATGAGAAGACACAGCATCAAGGCTGTCCTGTGTCTGCATGGCTGCGAAAAGGTGCCAGGCTCAGTGTCCCCTACCGGGTGCTAACGAGGGCTCCCGCCACCAGGCAGATGACGCCTCTACTTTTTTTTTTTTTTTTTTTTTGTCTTTTTTGAGACAGGGTCTCACTGTGCAGTTCAGGCTGGCCTTAAGCTCACTTTGTAGCTCAGGCTGGTCTCGAACTCACAACAATCCTCCTGCCTCAGCCTCCCTAGTGCTGGGATTACAGGCGTGCGCCACCACGCCCGGCTCGCCTCTACTTTTTACGCATGAACAAAACTAGGCTCAGAGAGGACCCTTCTGTGGAGGGTCACAGAGCAGGGTGAAGGAGACAGAGGGGCTCAGTCAGGGCAGCAGCGCCCACAGACTCAGGAAATGCCTGCACCCGATCTCCTCAAGGTGCGGGGTCCCTTGTTCCCTCATTTACTGAGCTGCCCGGTACCTTCTGGGTACCGCCTTCCGGTGGACACAACAGGCCAGCCCTGAGCAGCACCGCCCTGGGGTGCGAGCTCATGAAGCAGGCATGTATCACGACAGGTGGCGCCAGCAGCCACGGTGACAAGGGGTTACAGGGAGGTTAGGGAGGAGGAGGCCTGGTGGGGAGGCAGGCAGCGGTGGAGGAGAGACCACTGGAAGAGAGGGCAGCTGCGGTTCTCGGCTCTCGGCGGGCGTGCACACCAGGCAGAGGGAGAGCCATGCGAGGCTCTGGAGCCGGAGGTGCCGCGCTTGGAACCAGAAGCCCCAGGCTGCAGGGATGTCAGAGGCCAAGACACCCTCCCCAGGAGTGAGACAGGAAGCCAGCTGGCTACACCTGGTGATCAGGAAGGGACTCCGTGTGTCTGAAGTTTCAAAAGAACAAACGCTGTGTGGAAGCCACCCAGATGTCCCGTGACCAGAGTTTCACTTAGATATGTCAAGGGTGATGGAAGGCTTAGGCTCGCTTTCTCCAGGCTCACATTTGATGCACTTGTGAGGCTTCCACTGGCAAGAAGGAGGGGCTGAAGGGGGTGTGTGGGAAAGGGCCAGCACGCAGCCGTGAGGTGGAGCCCCAACTTGTAGTACCTGGTGACCTCTGAACTATAAATGCTCCAAGGCCATTGTCAAGCTGTGTATGACACAACCTCTAGTGGCTGTCCTGGGTCCTAGAGTCTGGCCCTGGGCTGGGTGGGTCCCAGCCAGAGGAGAAAAAAAGAAGTCCTGTTGTCCTCAGCGTAGTCAAGGTCTGGCAGGGCCACTGGGGAAAGGGATGTGGACAGAGTAGAGAGGAAGGCGGGCCAGCAACCCTGGGAGACTCTGACCTGTCACCTTAGGGAAGGCGAGTGTGAGCCAGCAGGCAACTGAGACAGGAGCCAGACAGGACTAGGATTTTGGAGACAGAGGAAGCCGCTGCCTGGCACCTGTCCACAGTCGTGGGGCACGTGTATCTGTGCTTACTTTCTGTCCTCAGCATGGTGACTCAGATCAGTTAACCTCATCAAGGATGTCCAAGCCCACGAACTTGCACTCAGCCTCTGCCCAGCTTTTTAAAAAAAAAAAATTCCACCACCCACCTCACTGCTGCTTCCAGAGCCTTCACCTGGGTGGCCAAGGGTGGCATTGCAGTTAGAGATGCAGGCCACTAGTGTGGGGAGAAGTGTGCTTCACCCCAAAGAAGCCAGTCCCAGATGCATGCTCCACAGCACCCTCAAAAGTTCAGAGATTCTAGAGAGCAGATCAGTGGTTTCCAGGAGTTCAGGGTGACAGAGGAGTGGCCCAAAGGGAGAAGGCATTGAGCCATAGTGCTGTCCTGTGTCTTGGTTGAATTGGGGTAACAAAAGCCTGACCACGGGTTAGAGCGCATAGACCTGTATACCAAGAATGTCAGCTTTACTGTGTGTTAATTTTAAAAGCAAAGTATGGAGTATTAAAGATCTCACACCCCTCAAGAAAAGATGAAGTGCAAGGTAGCAGCTTCTAGACTAATGGCACCTTCCTCCCTCCTACCCACTGTCGTAAATCAGCTGGCTCAGAACACACAGCTTCCTATGCAGCCGGGAAGATGGGCTGAATGGCCTTGAATGGCACTGGGCTGGGAGTCTGAGCTCATTCGACCAGCATTCGGGAGCCACTGATGGATCTTGAGTGTGAGTGATAGCCTCAAAGCTGCCCATCAGCCTTGATTAATCTGGTACACAAGGAAGATGGAGATAGTGGCAGAGGGCAGTGGTAGAGAGCAAAGAGTAGGGGTTGGGCCCAAGGTTTAAGAGCAGCTTGGGGTAGGGTCTGTGGGGAAGGCGGGGCTAGGATGAGCATGGGGGCTGCAGTCTATGCAGCAGGAGTGACAAAAGCTCTACACGTGAATGCCATTCTTATATTTACCCTATGTCCACCCATCCACCCGTAGTCACTATATAAGGTGGGCAGAGGCATCTGAATGACAGGTAGCACTGTCAGCAGGCCTGGTTACCTCTCTGCCTGGAGCCCTGTGCCCTGCCTGGCCCAAGACCTGCTCTTTAAGACATCTTTGGTGCCTCTCTTCATGGCACGGGGTCCCCAACTTGGCAGTGGGGACAAACATGTAGTGACTACCTGCTCTTGGCCCTTGGTGGAGTGAGGGAAGGGGTTGACTGGACTTGGAGAGGTTCCGATTGACAGGTCCTGATCAGAACAGCACAGCTTCAAGTTAGGGTCATGGCCACCTCCCTGGGAAACAAGGCCACCTTGCCAGATGGAGCCTTCCAAGAAGGATCCTGTGCTGGAGGGATAGAGGAAGGGACATGGCCTGGCTTTCCTGGGATCATGGTTATCATAGCATGGGGTCCTAGAATCAATCTGGGGTCCTATAAGTCCTATGCAATACCTTTGTCCTTTGTACAAGGTACCATTAGCTCTTTGGGGCTGGAAAGGTCCCTGGAGCCCTGGGTCTTTCCACATAAAGCTGGTCTTTTGGACACACCCACAGCATTACAAAGGGAGTCCTGCCCTCCTCGCTGACCCTCTCAGGCCACTTCAGGAAAAATCCACTGGGCTCATTGCTCTGATCCCTAGGAGTCCAGGCAGTCCAAAGATCGGGCTTTCAGAAGAAATTGCTATCTACTCAGAGCATGAAAATGAGATGAGGGGGCAGCTGACCCTGGGAGTGGGTACAGCAAGGGCTGCTATGCCCTGCAGACACTAGTGGCACCTGGGACCTCCAGGGAGCAGGACCCACAGAGAGCAGGACAAGGGGGAAGTGCACGCAGCGCTGTGCCTGTCCTTACTGGCAGGGATCAGCCCCTTTATGTGTGAGCTGTGGGGAAGAGGAGCCTGAGGTCCAGACAGCCTGGGAGAGCACCCTTGGGAAGTGGACGATCAGAGCCCCTGCACACACAGCCCATGACCAAGTCCCTGAAAGCCTGGCCACCTGCCCCTGCCAGCCTCTCAGGGACAGACCTTTTACAGTTGGGGACCTGCTGTCTCCATTTGTCTGCCATCACCTAGGTTTTCGAACTTTAAGTTCCATATCTTGGGAATCCTCTCAGCCCCAGGCAAGGTAGGCCAGCTGGTCACCCAGGAGCAGTGCCCCCTTCGCTCAGGCCTACCACTGCCACACTGGGGAAACTGAGGCTCTGAGCCAGACAAAAGCGGAATTGAAGAGAAAGAGACACAGGGTGGAACAACCACCTATTGATGTTGGCTTGTTGAGACCTGAGGGTTGGCACTCTAGGCCCAAGAAGGAGGGGGACAAGGGGAGACACAAGGAGACAGATGATCAGGTGTAGCTGGGCTTTGGAAGTGAGATTCCCCTAGTGCACTGTGGCGATAGGCTTCAAATTAGGAAGCCGAGTTCTCAACCACCTGTCCCTCATTTGCCTTAATGCACATGGTAATTTATTTCCCAGAAGAGCCGGGGCTTGCTTCAGGGCTCCGTGATCCCGCGGAAGAGGGGTGCGCATGTGCAGATGAGCAGCACCTGCCCGCTTGCGCCCTCTTTACGCACGAATAATACACACATCTGTGAGGAAAATGACAGCTCTCTTGTATTCGTCCCCCAAAGTGCCAGCTGACAATCGGACTGAATTAGATTTCGCAGAGGTTTTTGCAATACGTGGAATTCGCCAGCAAATTACTCTTAAAGAGGGAAAATCAATCATTTGGAGCAGAGATAAGCTGAAGGCAAGGCAGCCTCGGATTGATCCCGTCTGTGCAGGCGTGTGTGGAATTCAACAGATAACCTGGGGAGGGGGAGGGGGCAGAAGAGAATGGTGGAAGGGAAGAAGGGGAGAAAGAGAAGGCAGTGTGTCTGTTCGGGGTACTATAACAAACTCATGTGGACACAGATTCCCTCCTTCTGGAGGCCCGCAAGTTTTAGAGCCTGTGTGTGGTGAGAGCCAGCTTTCTGGTCTATCCGCACACGTTCTTATTGTGTCCCCACTTGGCAGAAGGGGTGAGGGTAAAGCTGGGGCCCTTTCATAAGGGCTCTAATCTCATTCACAAAACCCCTGACCTTGTGACACAATTCCTCCTCGGGTTCCACATTGTTGGGGGTTAGGACTTAAGCAGGGGAATGTGGGGTGTGGTGCACCAGCAATCCATGGCAAGGGAGAAGACATGGAGGGAGAGCAGAGAGAAGGAGAAGGGGTGCTTGGCTGGAGGAGCAGAAAGCAATCCAAAAGACAAAGGTATTAAGGGGCTCTGAGACAGTGGCCCAGTTTGAGCTGCCTGTAGCACAGATCAAGAAACTGAGGCAGAGAGAAAAAAAGCCTTTCCCAGTCATTCAGCAATGAGTGGCAGCTGCAGACCCCAGAGCCCCCCAAGCCTGGTTGCTAGCTTGAGCCAGGGCTTTAGGTGAGCCTGCGATGCAAAGGCAGACAGCTTGGCTGAGCCACCGCGTACCAGCCGTGTGGTGTACATTTTGCTGGGTCCTCTGGGTAGAACTAGAAGGATGGGGACCGTCACCCCCACAAGCCTCCTTCTAGTGAGCCCCAAGGCCCTCTTGGGGAAGCCCTTGGTGCCCGTGAGTGCTGGGGCAGGAGGGGAGGTGAAAGACGAGAAGACAGCTGCCTCCATCCAAAATGCATTTGGCCATGTCTGATCGGGTTAGTTCACAAAAGGATGGACAAAGGAGTGATGAAGAATACAGCTTTGTGTGCTTTGATTTTCTGCCGGTCAATAGCATGGATCAGACCAGCAGAAAGCACAGTGGGGCGGGGTCTGTGGCCCATGCAGTCCCTCACCCCTGCTCATGTCCTTGCCTCCTTGTCCTCTGCCCGCCCCTCGTCTTCTTGGTCTGTGGAAATTAACCCCTCTAAGGACCTGGCCATGCTCATGACCCTGGTCTCTTCTCTTCCCTGGGGAGGAATTGAGGTGCCCTGTGGAAGAGACATGGTAGTTCACAGGCAAGAGGAGGGGCCCCTGGCCCCTGAGGTGCAAAGGAAGGAGCACATAAGGCCCTGCCTGGCACAAAGCATCCTGTTCCCTTCTATCTTGTCTGATGCTTTTCTCTCCCTGCCTCCCAGATGGGGAAACTGAGGCTCTGGGGCTGGAAATGAGTTGTCCAAGATCACACAGCTGGAAGAGACTCAATTGATGCCCCAGCTTTGAATCGCCCTCCTTGTATTGCATGCTAGGTCCCTGACCCAGTCACCACCCTGAGCACCAGGGGAGAGAGTAGGACCAACTGGTGCCACCACAGCAGGGCTGAGCCTTGGGGTGGAGGAGGCTGGGCAAATCTCGTGCCCAAGGAGGCAGCCCAGAGTGCTGTGGGCCTCACCTCCTGCCTTGGGGCTCCAGGGCTCTGGCAAAGGGGAAACACAGTGCCTGTAGCACCGACCATGGCAGGGCCCTGCCCAGGTCCGCCTCCAGAACCAGGAAGATGCTGGAACTGCCAGTCGGTGTCATTTGTCTCCCCCCGGGGCTGTGGGGTCTGCAGAAGCCCCACCCCCAACATGATCAACTCCATACAGAGCTGAACCCCACCCCTGATCCAGGGGACCAACCGAGAAGGCAGGGAGGGTGGTCTATGCTGGGCAGGCGCCCCTTTCTGGTAGCCCTGAACCTCCAGGAGCAGGAGCAGCAGGCAAGGTTAGGGGAGCAGGGAAGCAGCCCCTTCTGGAGGTGGCTGATAAGGTGCTGCCCTCCATGGGGGCTAGAAGGCTGCAGTCACCAGGGGCAATCGGGATGGGGCTACGCAGAGCCAGGAGTGGTTTCCCACATGCATCCTCCTCTCCGTAAATAAACAGATCTAAGTGCAGTCACCAGGCCTCCCCGCGGGCAGCCAGCGGCTCCCAGCCCGCTGCAGCACAGGCGCCAATCAGCTGCTCATCGCTTCTCCCAGCTGGAACAGAATTTAATCCACCCGGCCGCTCTCCACACGCACTGGGGCTCCTTTTGATGTGCTCTTTATCTCCCTTTCCAACAAAATCGGCCCTCCACAACTCCGAGCTCTCTCCTGCTCCCTTCTCTGCCCCTCCCGCCCTATGGATGCAGCCCCCAGCAGGACAAGGACATGGAGGAGGCCCAAGGGCCCCAGCCTGGCCTTCCCTGCTGACCTTGGCCAGGCGAGAGGACAGCAGAGCAGGAGGAACCCCAGTGCGGATGTTGTGGAAGGAAGTCAGTTCCCTCTCCAACTTGTGTCCCCCGAGAAACGGGTAGGCTGCTGCTGCTGCCCTTCTCCCTGGCACGCGCAGTTGGGGTTTGACAGGTGGACGCTGGGTAATAACGGCTCCCATCTCCAGGCACAGGGGGTTTGAGTGTCTCGCTCACACACGCCCCCTTCCTCAGGGCTGACAACTGGCTCTAGGTAGGAAGAGCTCTCCGGGCACATTTTGGGGAGGACTCTAGGGACAGCAGCACACATGGTCCTGCCAGCTAGCGTCCTGCCTAGGCAGACTCCCAGCTCTGGACACAGAGTAGAAAGAAGCCACAGATCCCTGATCCTTGAGACCCACAGAGCTGTCCTGCAGGGGCCTGGAGCCCCCAGGGGCTTGTCCTGCAGCCACACTGAGCTCACACCAGGCTCCTCACTGCAGTCTCCCACTGCCTTCCTCCATGAGGGACGGCCCCTCCCCACAGGCTTCTGCACCACCTCTGTTCAGGCACATGGAGCAGATCAAAGTCCTTTATCTCCAACTTGCTTCTTCCTGGTACCACCCTGTCCTGATAGCTCTTGTCCTAGTGGGCACCAGCGTCCCCAGAGGGCTGGGCCCAGCCCACCTTCAGTGCATGGCCCCCAAACAAGAGTCTGTAGCCAAAGCCTAGGCGTGGTGGCATGCCCCTGTAATCCCAGCGCTTGGGAGGCTGAAAACAGGAGGATCCCCATGAGTCTGGTCTGTGTAGTGAGACCCTGTAAACTCTGTACTAAATACATTTTTTAAAAAAGAGTTTCTAACCAGTTCCTAGGGCAGAATCTCAGGCCTGCCTGGATTCCAGCCCCGGGCAGCCTGGTTTCCTGGGTGTACCATGTTGCCTACATGTGGAGTATTTTAGAACTACCTGATCACTCTACCTCTCTCCTGCTGGCCTTTCCTGGGCCCCTGTGGGCACCTTGGTCCTCCCTGACCACCCGATGTCCTCCCTGGGGGTATTGCAGCTGCCTGGGTTCCTGGAGGCTCTGACTCATCGCTGGGCCTCTGTGCCCTACACTGGCAATTCTAGTGCCTCCAGGCCACATTCCTCATGTGGCCCCCAGTATCCCTCTGCTCTAGCACTGCTCATGGAACCAACTGAGACCTCAAGGTATCACCTGCCTGGGTCTCTCCCTACAGTCTCTCAAGCTTCCCTACCAGACCCTGGCAAGCGGTAATAAATGACTATTCATTTTCAACACTCACCTTTGCTTGGGCCAGGGGCTCTCAAAGGGTGACCTCTGCAGCCATCAGCACCACCTGGAACTTGGGTCAGAAATGCACATCCATAGGCCCTGACCAGACCCATGCAGTCTGAAGGTTAATAGGCTGTCCAGGGGACTCTGACAGTTCGGTGCTTAGAGCCACCTCCTATATCTGGAAACTGCTCTGCTGGTCCGAAAACCAGTACCTAGCTGAGCATGGTGGTGTAGGTGACGTACCTGTAATCCCAGCACTTGGGAGGTGGAGGCAGGAAGATGGCCGCAAGTTCATGGCCAGCCTTGCTCTCACATAGCAAGAACCCTGTCTCAAAAGACCAAACAAAGAAACAAAAGGAGAGACAAAGCCCTGTCCCTTCCCACCTTCCCAACACTGCCCTTCTCAGGGCTGCTGCTCCTGAGATTCAGCCCCGGTGTGCCCAGCGTTCCCACTTCCCTGGTGACTGAAATCACTGACCAGGGGCCAGTGCAGTCCTTGCCACAGAGGGTCACTCACCCCGGCCCTGAGCTCTGCTCCTCAGGCCTGGGAGGCAGCATGCCCTGGCCTGGGTGCTGCATCCGCACCCTTCTCCCTAGCCTTCTGCCAGCTCCCTGAGCTCCCTTGAGCGACTCATTCGATTTCTCTGAACTGAATGTCCATTGCTTCTCAGCCTTTGGGCTAAGATCAAGTGAACTGAAGGACCAACCCCTGTGACCCCTGGGGAGAGGGCGACACAGGAGGAAGAGCTGCTGGAGCCTCAGCACCTACCGTGTGCCAGGCTCGGGGGTGGGTTTGCACTGCATGAGGCATATTCTACAGCTTCAAGGGCTTCACACACTGCAGAATGACTGTGGAGGGTGACAGAGGCACCCTACAGCCCCTGAGACAAAGCAAATACATGGCACTTCCCCAGACCCTGGTATTGTGCCTACGGTACAGGAGGTGTGCGATAAATGTGTGCTTCCTCATGGACAATGAGAAAGCGAAACATAGCTTTATACTTTGCTTTGCTTTGCTTGTTCTGTGATACTGAGGATTCAAGTCAGGGCCTTTGCATCTCCAACCTTTTTTTTTTTTTTAATGAGGCATAAACTTACTAATCACTAAATCACTGAGTTGCGTAGGCTGGAGTCAGACTCATGATCCTCCTACATCCGCCTCCCAGAATGCTGGGATTAGAGCTGTGCACCGTTTGGCCACCTTTGAAACATAGTTTTAGGTGAACATATTTGTCCCAAACCAGTGTGTATAGGACACCACTGTGCTGGTCCAAGGGGAGAAGCATCAGTCTTGATCTGTGTGTGGATGGATGGATGGATGGATGAATCGACGGATGGATGGAGAGAGACAGACAGACAGACAGACATCACATTGAACAGATTTCCTGGGAAGGAGGCAGAGCACAGGCTGGGTGACCATCTGAAGGAAGGCTTTTGAGTCTGGCTCTGGTGAGAGGGTGCTGGGTGTGTGCTGTTTACTCCTTGGAGTTGTTGGAAGATTTTTCCACATCTCTCTGCACTGAATCGCAGACGTTTCCTGTGTCAAGAAAATAAACTTGTGACTGCTCTTGGGCTGCTTCCTGCAGCAGGTCCTCCAGGATGCTGCAGGACACAGCATGTGGTTCATCACCCCTTGGCTCTTGCTTGTGGCTGCCCAGGTGGGGAGAGTGCTCCAGTCTCCTGTCCCTCCCCTCTTTCTGGGTCCTTGCTGTCATTCTCCTCCGCTGCCCACCTTGCCCCTCCCGGCTCGGGAAGCAGCGGCCCTGGAAGTGGACAGGGCTGCATCCCTGAACAGAGTGATGTCCTGACACTGCACCCAGATTCACTGTCTTCTCCTGTTCCTCCCCCACGCTGGGCTCCTTCTCTCTGGCTCCTTCTCCCTGTCTCCATACTCTGCCTGGCGACTCCCACTGTCAGAATTTGGTAAGTGAGCCTCAAAAGGGCAGGGCAGAGCTGGGTTTGGGTGGGCACTGGAGAGGGCACAGCCCAGCCACTCCCACCCTCAGGGGCTTCCAGACCCTGTAGTCCAGGGGCCAAGGTGCAGGGGAGGGGGAGGCCTAGGTGTCACCTTTTAGAGCTGTCACACTCTACTGATTTCAGCGATTGGTGCCCCTTTGGGCATTTAATTGGTCCCCTCTTTTTGCTGGGATGGGTTCCACACCAGAGGGAACAGAAAATTTTGCAGCTCAACAGGCCCAGAGGAATGTCCCCTGAAACCCCATGCTGGGAAGCCCCTGCTACCTGCCTGGATGCCTGGGTCAGCAGGAGAGGGCTGTTGGAGGCTTCCCCCAGGGAACCCTCTGTGCCAGGGCCAGGTGTGGGCTGCCACTTGGTTACTTCTCTTCCCCTCTCACCTCTGACCTCTCCCATTGTCTTTCCTCCATCTCCCTGCGGGCCTTGGTGGGGGATTCCCCTCTCCCCAGGGGAGGTTCCAGCAGCAGCAAAAGCCAGCAAGAGACAAGAGCCAAAGCACAGAGGGCCCACTGTGGGCATCCTTCTGGGTGATGAAGGCAGAGGGAGCCAGGCAGGCTTCCCAGACCTCGACACGGGCAGGAGATGTGTATGGGAGCAGGCTGGCCTCACCCAGGACAGAAGGGGCTGCCAAGGCAGGGTGGGCACCGCCACCCCAACAGGCAGCCCCCCACCCCTATGCTTCTGTGCCCTCTGCATCCCCATCCCGCGCCTCTCTGACCACTGTCTCTCCACTCTTGGTGCAGGGCCTGAACAGCATGTTCGAGGTGTACCTGGTGGGGAACAACTCCCACCACTTCATCATCTCCCCCACCTCCGTCCAAGGGAAAGCAGACATCCGCATCCGGGTAGCCATCCCGCTGGACTATGAGACTGTGGATCGCTACGACTTCGATGTGAGCCACCCCGTCTCCTTGGGTCGGGTGGGAGGTGGGGGGAGGCAGAGGAGGACTGTCCCCTGCCTCCATAACTCCTACCCTCACCTCTCCACTTCTTCCCTGTGGATCTCACCCAGAAAGAAGCAGGCTTCAGCCTAAGCCTCCCTTTGTAAGGAGGACAAGGGCGTACTCGGGAACTGGGCACAATGTCACCACATCCTGTGGCAACCCCAGCTCCCAGCTCCCACCAGCCTGGCCCTCAGGGAGCAGGATGGGGCTCACCAGAGCACAGCAGTGGGGTGGGCAGGGACCTGCCAGGCGTAACGAGTACTCCTGGGGACAAAGGTGTGTGAGCATGTGGGCGCTGACCCAGCCCGCGCCTGCTCCCCAGCTCTTTGCCAACGAGAGTGTGCCCGACCATGTGGGCTACGCCAAGGTGAAGATCACCCTCATCAACGAGAATGACAACCGGCCCATCTTCAGCCAGCCGCTGTACAACGTCAGCCTGCACGAGAATGCCACCGTGGGCACCTCCATACTGACGGTCCTGGTGAGTCTCTGTCGCCCTGCAGGGCTGTGACCATGGCCGGTGGCCAGGGCCGTTCCTAAGGCCTCTGGGCAGTCAGGAGGCCATGTGTGTGGATGCATCAGAGTCTGGACTCTCCAGGATGCCTTGGCCAGGGCTGCGGCGTGGAAAGGGCCAGGCTGGAGGAGGGGGATGCTTTGGCCTTCTGCCTTTTGCCTGGGAGGGACTGATCTTGGGTACCCTTGTGGATGATGGGACAGGTTTCAGCTGTCTCTGAGGAGGGTGACGCTCCTATCTGTGCACAGGCACCAGGAACAAGGGAGCTCCTGGGAGGTGCCTGGGAAACCCTGCACTGCCCTTCTAGGACTTGTCCTTTGACAAGGGCCTCCCTCCCAGCATGCGTTTATATCAGTCAGCTATCTCCATCTCTCTCTCCCTCCCTCCCTCCCTGCCTCTTTCTCTTGATATTGCAAGGGACAAAAACTTTTAGGTGGTTCAAACAGAAAAAAAAAGATGGGCTGATGCTACGTGAAGGCGTAAGTGACTTCCGGCATGGCTACACCCAGGCGTTCAGTTGGGCAGAGCCTATCTTTGACCCTCTGGCTGTGCTGGCTGAGGGGCACCAGCACCTCCAAGCTTGCTTCTTACCTCTTTATCAACCTTAGTGGGGAAATACAACCCTCTTGCAGTGCTTCCAGCCACAGCCCCAGAACCGCTTCTCGGCTTCCTGGGCCATCTTGGAACCAATGTCAGGATTCGTATGTGCCAGGGATAGGTTGCGCGCCCCAGGGGATCCGGGGGGAGGGAGGGCCTGTGCAGATTATGAGAAAATGGGAGGAGGCACCTGTAGTAAAGTTGGATTGGATACTGAGTGGACCAAAGTGGTAGACGATACGCTGCAAGCTCCAGGCCATGCCCCTACTGTGTGCTCAAGTGGTGCTGAGCTCACTGCAGCCCCTCCCTGTTCACCTATGGCCCCCAGAGTCCTTGCTGCCTGCTGTACGAGCCCCCCCACCGCAAGTGTGTTTACTGTGCAGACAGATGGTATGGAGCTATGTGGAGCCCACGGCCCCTCGCATCTGACAGTTATTAATATTTCAAACAGATGTTTAGCTAGTCGGGCCGTCAGACGTGGCAGTAAGTCCTCTGCTGCTGTTCTCCCCGCCTGCATCCCTGGCCCGGGGCCTCCAGCTTCTCCAGGGTGCTCCTACGATATATCACCCGCTGCCTGGGGACCTCCACCTGCCTGAGAGCATGGGCCAGTGGCTCCCACCTCCCATGCACCCCCAGATGTAGGGAAGGGCACCGCAGCAGCCTGCACTTAGGAGGCCTGGCAAGAAACAGGGGCCCCACCCCCTAAATGTAAGAGACCATGTGGCAAAGAATTGGATGTGGCCTCTAGGCTTGGGTGTCGGCAGGGTCTGTCTTGGGGCTCCCACCTTGCACCCCTGAGTCCCATGGCCCTGGGGAAGGGCTGGGGACAGCCATGAAGCAGGGGCAAAGTTCCTGAGTGAGCACAGTGTGCTTCGGCTGGTGGTGCCAGGGACAGGTGGGGAGTAGGCCAAGGTGGGCATGAGCCAATTCCTTCACCCTAAGCTTTGTCAGAGCTGGAGCAGGCCAGCCCTGTTGGGGACCCACCTGGCCCATCTTGGTTCCACTTACTCCATGCATATGTCCCTTCGTGTGAGCAGGTGAGCTTTGCCTCCCCTGGGCTGCTGAGGGCTCTGCAGAGCGGCCAGCCCCAGGCCCCTGTGGTTCCCAGCTCCTGCAGCTGTGCCTCACCTGCCTGCTCCTCATCCTGCCGGCCCAGCTGTGTGGCCCCGGGAAGCTGGGAGGAGCCATCGTGCTGGTGATCCGCTGTGGCCTCCAGGCTCCCGGGTGCTGCCTGAGCCCTGGCAGGGGGCGGGTGGCCCCGCCACACCCTGCTTGGGCCCACAGCCGATCCATTCTCCACTTAGGTAGACCTGGCTCAGCCCCGTCTCTCCACACTGCGGAGGGGCTGAAGTTATAGCTGCCTGCTCGGGGACTGTGGAAGTCCTTCTCCCTGACCTTTTCTGGGATGTTATTAAAATGTTTCATGGACAGTTGTGTCAGGAAAAAAAATTATAAAGAAAAGGAAGATGCTTTAATTTGTACCCAAGGCCACTGCAGAGCCTGCTGCAAGGGGAGTCCTGTGCTGGTCACTTGTGCAGGGGGGGTGGCACTGGGGAGTTATGGCAAGGGGAAACTGGCTGCACTGCCAAGCTGGGCACCCCAGCTGGGGTGAAAGAGCCAGACCACACACCTCCCTGCTCTGTGGATCTCCCCAGCCCCTGGTTATAGCAAGAAGGATTTCCACTGGGAGAGCTCAAAGGCTTGACCTTGAGCCCAGCTCAGCTTCCACTTGACACACAGGAACACAGCACCTCCCCTGTACCTCAAGGAAGATGGGCCAAAGTGTTCCAGGCCAAAGCCTGTGCCCAGCTGAGTCTGGGTGACCTCTGAGGCCTGTGGTGTTTGCTGCTACCACAGTAATGACACTGCTGCAGTCACAGCCGCCCCTGAGTCTTTGCTGTGCTACGCTCTCTATACGCGTCATTTCTAACGTGTTAGGGTGCTGTGTGCTCACTTACAGGTGAGGAAGCAGGCTCAGGGAGGTTAAGTAACTTGCTTAGGGACCCAGGGCTAGTAAGTGATGCACCTGTCATGCACACAGGTGCCTGACCATGGACTAGGAGGCTGCCCCCATGAGGCCCTGTGCTGGCCACAGGGGAGCTAGGAAGAGCTGCTGCAGATCCCAGGCTATGAGCTACATGGTCCCTCTGGCTGCTGTGTCCTAGTGTGACATTCCAGACCCTCTGATACCACCAAGGCCAGAGCTGTAGGAGCGTTTCCAATCTCTAGGGACCCAGGTCAGGGAGGCATGAGAACTTTACTCAGGGAACCCGGATGCTTGTGACAGTCTAGAGCTGTCCTAGGTAAGAAAGGCTGTCTGGCAGGTGGCAGGGGCAGGTAGAACGGCCTCCCGGTGACTGCTGCAGAGATGGTAGGCAGAGCGTGCATGGAAGGTCCATCTCAGGGGTGCGCTGGCCTGATTTCCATTGCCATGATAAAACACCTGAGGCAAGAGATGAAGAAAAGCATTCTCAGGGTTACGGAGGCTAAAAGGCCAAGCCTGCATCAGAGCCATCCCTGGAGGACCCAGAACCCACTTTTGTTTTGTTTTATTTTATTCTTTGGTGGTAGTAGGATTAAACTCAAGTCCTTTGCACTGAGCTACATCCTAAACCCTTTTTTTATTTTGGGACTGGGTCTCACTAAGTCATTAAATTGTGTTGTCTAGGCTTGAATTTGTGACCCTCCTGCCTCAGCCTCCCAGAGTACTGGGATTATAGCTGTGCGCCTCTGAGTCTGGCTTTCGAATCTGGTTTTACTGTGGGCTGAGCACTCTGGGACTTGGCTTCCTTCCTACCAGGTTAGAAGGTGGTACCTGCCCCGTGTCTCTGGGCTACCCATACACAGATATGGTGGCACTGATGTGTGTAGTTGAGACTGACAGATTCAAGGGGTGGCTTTTTGTCATTAGCTTTTAGGGTACTGTCTGGCTGTCTTCTACCCTGTCATTGTGGACCAGCCCAGGTCAGCCAGGCCAAGCCCTCGACAAGCCCCTGGGCCTTAGTTTCCTCCTCTGTGACACAGGGAAGATGGTGACAGTTGAAGTGGCTCGCGGAGACACATAGCACAGAGCTTGCCTGCAACACACTCAGGAAGTGATGCCGGCTTGTTATGCCGGAACTTCTGGGACCACAGATCTGGGCAGAGATACCACTGTCCTGGGCCCTCGCTGAGGAGGCCCAGGCAGGTGACTGAGCTAGGCACTGCCTCTCTCAGGACCTCCTGTCTCCGTGAAGCCCTCATTCCAGTGTGCTGTGCCTGGCAGGATGGGGGCGGGGGGACGCATGTCAGGTCCTCTTCCACCGCTGGCCTCCAGAGCCCTCCACCCGCCCTGGGCCTCCTTCTCCAGTGCCATCTAGAAATATGAGGCAGAGTCCCAGGGTCTCCATCACCCCCTCTGGGAGCCACCCGGCTTCCTTCCTGCCCATCCCAGGACCTTCCTGGCCCCTCTCCAACTGTACACTAGCGGTAAGCCCTGCTGTATGATGCCAGTGAAGCTGCCCCTTGTCCCTCCCTGTCCCCTTCCCCATCAAAGGCCACAGTGGCCAAAGGGAAAGGCTGGCTGCAAGGCTGTTGCAGGGCCAGGCTTCCAGCTCTGGGACCGCCTGGCACCCTGTCCACCCCACCACCAGTGAGCCCAAGCAGTGGAACTTGAACCAGGCCAGATAATGTGGGAAGGCCAGCCCCGGCCCTGGTCTCCGGGTGCACCCTGGGACTCACCCCTGCGCCTTCTTGACCCTCTGCCTCCTAGCAGGAGGGTGTGTTACCCTGAGACATGATGGAGACCTCTAGACTATATCAACCGCAGCAAGGAGCAAGGGTTTGAGGCCAGGCCCTGCCCCGCTGTGTGCTGTGTCTGCAACCCTGAGCGGTTGGTTGCTGCACCATGTTCGGACCCCAAGTCTCCAGTGTGCAGAGAGAGGCAGGGGATGTGAGGGTGTTGGTGCACTAGAAGCCTGGGTTGAGGACAGCTGTGTGGTGAGTGTGTTATTGTTACTCTCGCCCACCTGGAGGTTTTGTCCATCTTCGCCTGCACTGTGAGCGGATTGGGGGCGCTGGTTCTTAAGCCTAGTAGGTTCCCTGCTTGGCTCTGACTTTCCAGACTCTGGACCCTGGACCGGTCCCACATTCTGCAGTCGACATCTAGAATTCAGAGTGCTTTTTGAGCAGCAGCTCCTATGCTTGTGTTGCACAGGGCCCCACAGAGAACACTGCTTGCACGTCACTTGCCTTACCTGCAAGAGTTTTATAATTAATTCTCTGCTCAGAGAAACTCGGAGGCTGCTCAGGCTTTCACCCATTCCTCACCCACCAACAGCACCTTGCGCCTGCTCTGAGTGAAGTAGGGCCGCAGCCGCTTTGCCACACTCGAGGAGTTGGGGTAAGGAGCAAGTGAGGTTCTGGGCTCCAGTTTCTCTGCTTCCCAGGTCCAGATGGCTCCTCCAGTGGAGGCTGGACCCACAGGCCAGGTGCTGGGACAGGCCGCACCAGGGACGGACTCAGCTGAGCTGTGCCCTGGGCATCTCCGTGTGGCCTCTCCATGCGACTGGGCATCTTCTAACATGGGGTTCTGCATGAGAGCACCTCAGCAGGAGCCCCAAGAGGACCAGGCAGAGGCTGAAGCTGTATTGCCTTTCCTGACCTGGTCTCCAGCTCACCAGCCTTATTTCTTCTGAATTCTCATGGTTCGGATCCAGCATGGCAAAGCCCAGGGGAGGGGGCCAAAGCACCCCTCACCCCCAACTCCCAAAGGAGAGTGTAGAGGAGTTTATACCCCGCTCTCCCACTTACAGAGGGGGTTGTGTGGATCACAGCACGGTGAGACAGCGATGCCTGTCTTCTCCAGGATGTTACACCAACATAGCCCCTTCCTGCCAGGCAGGCTAGGAGCGCTAGGTACCTGAGAAGGAGGAGGGAGGGAAGAGCTGCTGCCCACTGGGCCACCACAGCTGGGCTCTGAGCTGCTTGCACCCCACACCGCTCAGCCCTCACCCCCTCTCCCCAGCCCCCTAGATCACCCGTCTTCACCTTTCTTGCGAAGGGTCTGCTCACCCCACGTTTCCCGCCTCTCCCTCCTTCCTGAGGCCATCCTAGGGTCTGCCCCCAACACCAGCCCAGATGGTGCCTGGATGTGCCCACCTCCCGGGCCGCTCTCCCTCCCTCCAGGTCCCGAGTTCTCTGTCTCACCTTCCCAGCTGCTCTCACCTCTCCTCTGAGCACCTCTCCCTGCGGAGCTTCTGTCCAGCTCTCCCCTCCCTGGGCAGCACAGGGTTGCAGGTATCTAGGACAGCTTGCTAGAGGGATGTGGCAGGAAAAAGGGAAACCGAGGCATAGAGTGGGTAAATTATATTCTGGGTCACCCCCTCTGGGGAAGAGCATGTGGGAAAACTGCTGGCCTAGGACTTACAGGTGGCCCTGTGCCCATCTCTTGCCCTCCTGGGCCTCAGCCTCTGTTCAGGCCATGGAGAGGACAGATGGCTGGCTCCGGAGTCCTCCCCCCAGGTCAGGCAGGGGCTCAGGGTTGCAGACCCCAGCCCAGGATCCAAGACCTAGATGATAGAAGCATCGTGGACATCAGACTCCAGACCCCGGGGTCCCCTCGTCCTGATCAGGAGTTGTGACTCCAAGGCTCAGGCTGAAGCCTATGAGGCCTTGGGCTGGCAACAGCCCTGCCCAGCACCACCTTGGGTGTCCTGCAGGTCCTGGGCCCTGCCTGCTGTGACTCCACTCAGTGAGTGTCTGTCCAGGGCTTGGAATGCCAGGGGTAGGTAAAACAGACAGGTGTCCCCATCTATGCCAGCAGCACAAGACACATGAGGAGCAAAGAAACTCAAAGTGAGCAAGCCACATGGGAAACAGTGCTGGGGGAAGCTAGGGGAGACTGAGGATGGGCAGAGTTGGGGGTCAATGCTAGGGTGATTTCAGCATCAGGACAGGGAGCAGGCTGGCAAAGCGTATCCATCTCGTGTCTCCCTGCCTGGCTTGGCAAACATGAAGTGGCCCTGGACTGCGGTCCGGTCCAGCTTCTGCCCAGCGGCTGACCCAGCCAGCTTGCTGACTGTCTGGATTTCCTGTCCTTCTCTGCATAAAAGGGAGCCACGTCCCTGTCTCAGCAGTCATAGGACGTGATGCAGTGTACCAAGGTCATGGACTGAGGCCTGTACAGAGCGAGTGCTCCCCAGAGCAGTGCCCATGCCTCTGGGTGGCTTCTTGGCTTCCGGTGCATGGCCTCTCTCTGCTCCCGAGGCCATGGTGTGACCTGACTCTTCCATCCTCTGTATAGGAGCTGGTGACAGAAATTGCCAGCAGGAATTCTGAGTGAGTGTGAGAGCTGTCGGCCCCACCTGGGCACAAGCAAAATGCAGAGGGCAGGGTCAGCGTAGGGAAGGCACTCCTGAGCCTCCACCTGAGAACAGAGCCGGCTCCCTACAGGCCTGGCTTCTTCCACCCCCACCAGTCCTGCCACCCCCCTCCTGCCACCCCTCACCATTGGCATCTTAATTGATCTCATTGTTCTCAAACCCCTTGAGACCTGAGACTCCAGCTGTGCTTAAACAGAACAAAATCTCTTCCAATTTCCCCACCGTTTAAAAGAAAATTGAATTCTTTATCTGCAACCTGGGGAGGGAAGAAGAGGGAGAGGGAGAGAGAGGGACAGAGGACAGGAAAGAGATCCTTAGGTCTGCAGCCCTGTCCCAGGCTGACCTGGAAGGCCTTGGTAGACATGGCCTCCCCCAATTTTACAGGTGTCCTAGAAGTCTGTCTTTCTGGACCCTTTGATCCATTCCTGGATCTTCCAAATCTGGGGCCACTTGGGGGCAGGTGTGGGTGGTATCAGGAGGCTGTGACTGTCGGGTTGACAAGCTGGAGTTCTTCTGCCTGTCAGGCTTCCGTGTTTATCTCCTTCGTCTAAATATCAGTCCACGAAACTGAAATGGGATGGAATGAAACATGGGACAGATGTGTAGGAAAGAGTTCTTCTCACCACCACAGTGGGCAGAGAGGGGGCTGCCCCTGGCCTCCAGCCCTGAGTCAAGAGTGGCACCCCCACCCTGCCCCCCAAGTGGGCTGTCCCAGATCTGGCGGAAGGTCTGACAGTTCTCAGGGAATTGGCCATTCAGTTCATTGATTTTTGGCAAGTTGATCTAAGACCTCAGTGCCCTGTCAGGCTTTGAAGCTCTGGGAGGCTTCTGTCACTGGAGCCTCTGGGGTCCACCAGGCCTGAAGGCAAGCTGACTGGCTGGCTTTTGCCCTTTGCCAAAGCAAGAGAACACTTGTTAAGATCTCAGGCCTCGGAGCAGGCATGCATTGCTTTGATGACCCCGAGCTTCTTACTGCACTGTTTGCCTTTCTTCTGCATCCATTGAACTGCAGAATCTGTGGTCCAGCAGGCTTAGTGCCTTGCCCGAGGTCTGCCAGCTACTGCATGGATTCCAGTGGGGGCTGCCTGACTCCAAGCCCTGGTACCCCCTCTGCTGCCGCTCACCGCTCTCTGCAGCCTCTGCTTGGGATCAGCTTCCCTGAGTCTGGGCAGAGTGGTTTTCTGGCAGCTGTTCGCTCCCTAGGTGACCTTGAGCTGGGCAGTGCCAGGGTGCTCCCCCAGGTCCCACAGTAACGAGATGTGACTGCCCGACCCCAGCCAGTCCTCTCCTGTGCTGAGCACAGCTCGGCTCCTGTGCTCTGTCGGAACTCACCCTGCCAAAGGCCAGCCGCTGGCCTGTCCTGCTCAGGCAATTGCTCGGGGACACCAGAGCACAGAAGATGAACCCCTGGGCATAAGTGCTGCAGACCAGAGGCCTGAGTGGTGGCCACCTGTGCCGTGCATTGGGAAGGTAATTGGCTCAGCCTGGATGACAGGGTGTGATGGGCAAGGAATGGCCAAAGGGCCCTGCCTGAGGTTACTCACAGAGCACTTGGAAGAAAGCTGTAGAGGAGCTCCTAGCGGTGTGGGGAGAAGTGAGCTGGGGATACTCTACCGGCCTATAGGAAGACTGGTGGCTGTGGTGCCTCCCAGCTCACTGCTGGAGCCACTTACAGCCAACACTCCTGTTGGCTTCTTGGTAAACAACCAAAGATCCATGATAAAAACTACATTTCTGCACTTGGGAAGCTGAAGCAGGAGGGTCACTATGAGTTCAAGGCCAACCTGGGCTGCATAGTGAGACCCTGACTCAAACAAACAAACAAACAAACAAAAACCCAAACATTTAACTTCTTGATACCAGGACACATGGACAGTGGCAGACGCTCTAGCATCTTCTCTTGACCTGCTGTGCTTTCTTCATGAGCATCAAATGAGGCCCGGCTTGTCTGGATATCCCTGGAGGGAGCCATCTCTGCCCCCTTCTGACAATACCAGGGCGAGTGGCGGTGGGGAGGCTGGCATCAGCTCACATTGTCAAGCGCTCACCACAGGGGGCACAGCAGCAAAGACCCCAGGCTCCTGACTCAGCCGAGGTTACCGATACCCAATGTGACCAGGACAGCTGTGACAGAGGCCCCAGCACAGTTGCTTACGCCGGCCTGAAGCGTATTCCCTACCCATAGAAAAGCAGTATAGAGTTTGATCCCTGGTACCACCAAAAAAAAAAAAAAAAAAGAAGAAGAAAGAAAGAAAGAAAGAAAGAAAGAAAGAAAGAAAGAAAGAAAGAAAGAAAAGAAAAGAAATAAAATATAAAGGTGAATACCTTTGAATGGCTCTTTTAGGCCTCTTCCCCCCATAGGACCTTTATCTTCATGGCCTAAAATGTTGCTAGAACTCCAGCCGTATTGTTTAGATTTCAAGACAAGGATGGAGGAGGTGAAAGAGATCTCCTGGGAGTGGCGTGCAGAAGGCTGCTTTCATCTAGTTGGCTGGAACCTGGCCATGTGACCTTGCTTGGCCTGAAAGAAAACCGAAGAAGACAATGTTTTAGCCAGGCAGCATTGTCCACCATCTGCCTAAAGATCATAGTTTCTATTGATTTGAGAAAGGAAGGAGATACTGATATTTAGTCATTGCCAAATAACCTGTATAAAGGGCTGGGGAGATAGCTCAGTAGAATAAGCACTTGCCTGGTAAATGCAAGATTCTGAGTTCAATCCCCAGTACCAAAAAAAGAAAAGAAAAAAAAAATACACCTGCAAATAACCTGTGTGAGCCTCAGACTCTTCTTCTGGAAGATAGTGTTGATAGTCCTCTGTAGGTCTGTTGATGGAGTTTAATGAGATAATATTTATTTATTTATTTATTTATTTGGTGGTACTGGGGATCGAACTCAGGACCTTGCACTTGCCAGACAGGCACTTATGCCATGAGTTATCTCCCCAGCCTAATGAGATAATACAGTGACACTTTGGTACTCTTGCTTGATTGATTCTGGGAGCCTTGATAAGTACCAAGAAAAGACAAGCACCAAACACATTGTTTTGGCTGGAAAAGGCAGGGAATCCCAAGGCCATAGTCAGTGACAACTTCTAGCTTCAAGGGTCATGCACACAAGTAAATTTTCATGTCCAAATGTGTCAAGTTGGACAAGTTTGAAAGCAGTCGAGAGCCAAGGTCTGACTGCGTGGAGGGCTCATCATGATGCCCAATGCAGAAGAAGGGCTGGCCCCAGTGGGGTGGTCTCATTGAGTTCCCGCAGTTGCCTGGCGAGGTCAGACTGCACCACCTGCTTCAGCAGAGGAAGGCGATCACCACGATTCCAAGTAGAGGGCCGTGGAGGGACAAGGCTAAGGACAGAGACCTTGACCTGAGGGCCCCGAAGTCCCCTTTCCTAACATGGTCACACAGCGCCTCCCTGAGCACTTGGAGAGGCCATGGGGCCACAAGAGGACAGCGGCATCTCACCGAGCCATGCAGCAGCCCGAGTAGCCACCTTCCAAGCTGGATCACGATCATGGAGGACCTTCTGCCTGTCCCGCCGCCGGCAGGAAGCACCCCATTCTCTGCCCACCCACAAGAAGCCCGTTCAGGCTCCCACAGTAACCAGACCCACAAACCTGGGATCAGAAGATGAAGGACTCTGGTCCCCAGAAGGACCCCAGCCCAGCTCTGATTCTCTGCAAGCCTCTCTCTCTTTTATCTGCAAAATTGGACAGATGCCGCTGAGCCTGCTCCACCTTCTAGAACAGTTTTAGAACAGGGAGGCCACAATGCTTGTGCTCCGTGGGCAGGCGGTCCTCATAACTGAGGTCAGTGGTCAGCACCGACTGTCCTGCACACACTGAGAAGCTGTGGCCCTGGTGAATCCGGCAGGGACCAGGGCTGCAGCCTCTGCTGGTCCACAATATTATGGGTGATTTATACTTCCTGCGATGGACTTTGACCTTAATTTCTTCTGTTGTGCGGGGCTGTAAAATTCACTAGAGACCCTCGGGTGGAGTGATGGAGATGTCAGGCAGGCGATCATGCAGGTATTTAATCTATCAGATGTGTGACTTGCCATTTAGGGAGACAACAAGAGAATGTGGAATCAATAGGGTTCATTAGCGAGCCGCAAGTGCTGGCCCAATCAGCGTGCACCAGTGACAGCGGGGGTGGGAGGCGTGCCACCCAGGCCCTGAATCACCTTGGAGTGAGGACATGTCCCTGGAGCAGGGGACCACTCCCTCTCCCTCGGGTACCTTTCTGCACCTTCCCAGGAGACTGGGAGCTGCCTGTCACCTACATTGCCCATGAAGGTGGGGAGGCGCAGTGACTGTTGGCCTCGGAGAGGGGGCCCTGGAGCTACAGGCATGGGGATGGCCTTCCTAGCCCTGGGGTGGCTGCTCCCCTGGGAGCTAATTGGACTGTCTTTTTCCCCTTGCTCTCATCTCCCGTGTAGCTGAGCCTGCTGTCCCCACATCTCTCTGGCACCCCTCCTCCTGCCCTTCTAGCGCACAATCCCAGCGAGACAGCTGGCCCCTGGAGGCCCCAAGTCCTTCTGACTGTGCAGGTTTCGCTTCCCCAGGCAGCCACCCTCCTCCCACATCCCCTGGAAGATGGCCTTGTGCCTCCCACTTTGCTGTGTTTGGTGATCAGATGATTTTTTTTTTTTTTTAAAGTCAGTGAGTCCTTGTTAAACCCAAGGGCCATAGAGAGGGAGAGTGGATAGGGGGGCCAGAAGTAGGGGCTTTGCTTGTTGCTTGCTCTCTTGCTTTGTGTGTATGGAGCTCAGGCAGAGGAGGTTCTGCTCTCAGCTCTGTTGCTCCCTGACCATGGGCCCCTGGGCCACTTGTAGATAGGGCCCCTGAGAGCAGTGACCACATTGCCATGCGTCCCCCATCCAGCAACAGGGCCCTGTCTTGGGTCTGGTTTCCCCAGAAATAGACCCTGAGACTATTTGGAGGAGATCCCAGAGGACTTGGGGCAGGGGGAGCAGGACATGCTCACTAAAGCTTACTTTATGAAGCCCGTGGCCATGGCAGTCATGGTGGCCCACCAGGAGCTCTGGAGACAGAGGCCATGCTCTGTCCCCAGCTCTAGGTCAGGAAATGGGGGGCCAGCCCACAGACTCCCAGCCCCCTGGAAGAAGGATGACATTTGAGAGATGTGTTGTCCTCATCATTCCTGCTCTTTCTAGGGACAGAAGCCCATGGTACCCTTGAAGAGGAGTCTGAGCCTCAGTGCCCGTGGAGGAATGACAAGCGTTCCTCCTAGGGTGTGCTCATCTATGAGGCAGGGTACAGGTCTTGGCAGCATCCGTGGGGGTCAGAGGAGGGGGCTGGGCCAGTGGCACTGCTCCTTGCCTGGGACCCTGAGGCTCACCGCTCTGGCCCCTGCATGGCCAGAGAATTGGGGTGGATTCTGATCTTGCATGGGGAAGTGCCTGTCAGGGAAGGCAATGCTACGGGCTGCTGGAGGCCTGGCCACCAGCTTGGCCATCCCCTGTGGTGGGGCTTTGAGAAAGCTGCTGACCTTCCGGAGGCCTCCTTTGGCTCATCCACACTGTGGGCTTCTGGTGCTGCTCCCATGGGCTTCTGGGTGGATTCAGCCTAGCTCAGGGCCGCAGCAGGTAACTGGCCTCCATAGCCACACTGAAATCATAAGCAACCTAATTTCTTTGATTTGTAGGACTGAGGCTCAAATCCAGGAATCAAACCCAAGGCCTTCTGTGTGCTAGCAGGGACTTGACAGGGCCACACCCTCAGCCCCCCAGCAGGTGTCCGGAATTCCTAAAGTCCTTCCCCAGTTATGCTCTCCACTGGTGTCATGGGGTACAGTGACAAAACTTACAGAGTGCCTTCAAACTACAGAGTTGTCCCTGAAGACCAGAGACCTGGGCCAAGACATTGGCAGGGCCGCTCCAGGAACCATCCTGCCTGGACTGTCTCCACTTTTGGAGACACCAAATCTACAAAGACTTTTTTCCAAATAAAGTCACATGCCCAGGTCCCAGGGGTCTGACAATGGCCATATCTTTTAAGGGGCCACTATTAGCCCATTACATCACTCCCAGAGTTGTCTTAAAGGACATGTGCACAGGACAAGGAGGTAGCCACAGGACCCAGAAACTCTTACGGTGTGGATTTCCCACATGTTCCCAGCCCCACGCTGCACCGGACACTTGAGACTGCAGGCTCCTGGATCTGGCCCCTCTTTTGCCATCATGCAGAGCACAGCCCCCCTCCTAGCTGCAATCCCTGCACCGCTTGCTCTGAGAAGCCCTTACCACCTCCAGGTCCACATCAGCTCCCAGCCCGTGTTTGAAGCATCCTTGGCCTCATCCTCTGACCTTTAGCCTCTAACTGTCTTGAGTCTTTCTTTTTCTTTTTTTTTGGAGGAACCTGGGATTGAACTCAGGCCCTTGCGCTTGCCAGGGAAGCATTTATTCTACTGAGCCATCTCCCTGGCCCCTGTCTTGGGTCTTTCTCTTGCCCTAGTAGGCACTGGCTCTCAGGCAAGAAGGACTAAGGCTGTCTCTGGCAGTACCCAGCTCCTTAGTTGCCTAGTGTGTCACTAGAGTCGCCCCTCCTGCAGATGACGAGGCCTCTGAGCTGGGGAGACGACCAGAACCACTCTGCCTCAGGGCAGAGCTGGAAATGTCTCATACAGTTAGGGAAATCGAGACACAAGGACAACAAAGTGACTTAGCCAAGCCTCTTGGCCAGCTAGGGGCCAGGCTGACATCCTGACTTCAGCCTAGCTCTATGCTTAAGAACCGGGAGCCTGAGTTTCTCCTCTGAGAAGTAGGCATGAAAACGGAGAGTCCACGTAGGAAGAAAGCGCCTAATATGTTCGCTGGAATGTGCCTAGCATGAAATTCTCGCCAATGTGTTGGTTAAAATTAAGAGCTGCTGAGGATGCTTTAAGGCACAGTACAATGGCTCGTGTTGGTCCCTGTCCCATGTGTGCTCCACAGCAGGAGCTCAAGCCCATTGTGTGACTTCAAGACTGTTGCTTGACCTCTCTGGGCCTCACTTGCTTCTTCCCAAGTGTGAGGCCAGTCTCCGTCCCTAGCTCGCAGAGTTGGTGTGGAGAGAAATGTGTGAACCCACACGGTTCTTAGGAAGAAGCCTGGGGGCCAGGAAGGACTGAATGGCGTGAGTCCTTTGCCCTTTCTGCCTTGGTACAGCGGAGTGGTCCATCCGTGCAATGGAATGTGCCCCTTGTCTTCCTTATCTTAAGGGTTAAGGACATGTTGTTAAGGACAAGGGCCTTGTACAGTGTCAGGCCCAGGACCACCAGCGCATGGCAAAGGAGCAAGAGCATGGTCTCACCCACCCCGTGCCTCTGGGGAGGTGCCCCTACCCTAGGCATCTCCCCAGCAGAGGCCCAGGGGCCACTAGCCTCCCACATAGGCTGCTCTGTCCACCCTGATGACCCTTGACATGGCGAAATTGCTTCCCCACAGCAACTCCTTTAAGTGAAGAGCTGCTGGCCAGAGCAATTTGCTCCCCATCAATTTTTATTTCCAGGTTTTAAAATAAAATAAAGGGAAATGAAGAAAAGGATGCAGGAGCCATGAGCAACATGACATCTGCAATAGCAAACAAGCCAGGCCCCAGGCCCCAGGCCGCAAGACTAGTGCATTAACTTGCGGGACTGTGCCAGGCTGGCTTCTGGTGATAACCCGGGCTTGGGCGCCCCGCCCCCGCCCTTCTCCTTGGTAGCAGGGCCAGGCTGAAGGACTCATTGGGACTGTGGGAGTGACTTGGGGACCTATGAGTGGAGTCCTGATGCTAGTTCTGCTTAGAAAGTGGTCCCTTCCAGGCATGGTAGCACAAGCTTGTAATTGCAGCTACTTGGGAAACTGAGGCAGGAAGATTATGAGCTGGAGCCCAGCCTGAGCCACTGAGCGATTTAGTGAGGCCCCCACCGAAAAAATAAAAAGACAAGAAAGTAGCTCGGTGCGAAGGCCCTGGGCTCAAGCCCCATCACCACTGCGCAGTGGTTCTGCCGCGCCCATCGCCAGCATCTCGCAAGCATCGCCTTCATCTTTCTTTTCTTACAGATTCCACACCTAAGTGAAATTACATCGCATTTGTCTTTCTGTGTCTGACTTACTTCACTTAGTATAATGTCCTCCTGGTTCATCCATGTTATTATCACAGACGGCAGGATCTCCTTCTTCTATGGCCAAATTATATTCCATTGTACCTACGTCTTGCAATTCCTTCACACATTCGGTCGTTGATTGACACCGAGGTTGTTTCTGCACCTTAGCGGCTGTGAACATTGCTGCCAGGAACATGGGGTGCAGGTAAGGAAGGGGAATTTTGACACAGGCTACAATGCAGATGAAACGTGAAGTCTTTATGCTAAGTGGGATAAGTGAGCCCCCAGAGGACAGACACTGTCGCACAAGATACTTAGAGTAGTTGACTTTGGAAGACAGACGGAATAGCAATTAACAGAGAGAAAGAGGCTCAGCAGCTACACAGTTCCAGTTTTTATTTATCCAGGACCTTTTCAAAAATAAAAATGCTAAAGGTTGGTGGCTTTTTTTTTTTTTTTTCTTTTGTGGAACCAAGGATTGAACTCAGGCCCTAATGCTTACCAGGGAAGCACTTATTCTACTGAGCTATCTTCCCAGCCCCAAAATGCTAAAAGTTAAAGGGGCTTTCCAGATAGATCATCCACGCACACCTACATGCAAGGCCTCTGGTTGGACCCTTGGCCCTGGAAGGAAAAAAAAAAAGAGATCACTGTGGTATATTATTTTGCTACAGCTTTTAAAAATTATATTAAGAAACAGAAAGAAACAAAACTCTGAGTAACAACATCAGGCAGGGGACGTAGTGCAGTGGCGGGGACCCTGCTAACATGCAGGAGGTATGGGGCCTAAGCCATCACCTTCAGCCCCCACCCCCCAGGGTGGGTGTCGCTGTGGCTGTTCCCTCCTCCCCGCTGACCTCCCTCTCTTCCTTTCCCTCAATGTCTTCCTTGCCCTTGTCTTCCTCCTCTTTCCTTCTCCCCCTCCTCCCTTGACCTCTTCCTCCCTTATTCCTCCCTCTCCGCCCTCCTCTCCCCTCCCCTCCCCATCTCATGTTACCGCTGATGATCTCTCCTCCCAAGAAGCCGTCCTGTTAGGTTTGTCAGTGCTGAAAAGGACCCCTTGGTCATCTGCCGTCCTGGGACTGTGTGGATGCCATGCCGGGCAGTCCTAGGGATTGAGCCCAGGACCTTCACACTGAGCTCTGTCCCCAGCCCATTTTATTTCTTTTTATCTTGAGACAGGGTCAGACTTGCTCTCAGAAAGTCTACTTCCCAGTGGGGAAGAGTGCCAGCAGTGTCGGCTCATGCTCCTGCAGGACACCAGCCTCCCCGGCTCCAGCGGCTTCCAATGCTTCCCTGGCAGCCTGTCCCAGCCCCTCTCTGTCTCTCCCTGCTGTCTGCTGCCTGGGTGTGGCTTTAATCTCCTCCCTCATCCTCAGCACCCACCCTGCACTCTGCACAGCCATCACGGTGAGCTTTTGGAGGATCACAAGTTCAACCCCACCCTGGGCAACTTAGCAAGCCCTTGTCTCAACAAAAAATACAAAGGGCTGGGGTTGTGGTTCAGTGTGCAGGCTTGGGTTCAGTTCCCAGGACCTCCCCTGCAGAAGGTCAGTGGGGCTCTGCCAGCTGAGAGAGCAGAGGAGGTGGCACAACCCCTCCTACCAGAGGGCACTGCTCATGCCAAGCTGGCAAGGCAGGACCAGGTTGGCTGAGGAGGCCCGAAGATCACGTGCAGAAGGCAGACATGAGGGCAGGGAGAGAGGCTGGGCACAGGCGGGCTGGTGGCAGGAAAGGAGGGGGGACAGGTGGCTCAGGAAGCCCAGCAGCACTCAGGCCTCCGGCCCAGATGTGACCCAGATTCACATCTGGGCACTTGGGATAGAAGCTGGGCCAGAGCCCAGAGCTTCTTGCCACCTGTAGAGCTGTCGTTAGGGCTCCACAAATCCTTCGGAGGTTCTTTGGCTGGCCTTGCACTGCCCTTAGAGAAGCACATTTCTTCCCTTCAGAGAGTAGGATCCCCTTAGCACAGGTTCCTATTGTGGTTGATTGGTTGCAGCTGCCAGGAAGACTGAGAGAGATGAGAGGTCTCTTCTACACTCAGTGCTGTGATCAATTAGTAATGTCTGCTCTGGGCATGAGTGTTAGGGTGGTGGCTGTCCACCTCAGGTCCGCAGTGGACCAAGAAGGAAGGAAGTCCTTTCTCTTTCTCTGCAGCTTCAGCACCCAGTCAGGTCCCCATCCTTTCCTAACTGCCCTTCTTCTGAGCTCCTGCATGCAACTACAGGCTTCGAAGGCACAGAGCCAGCACCACAGGCTTCCCTGGATGTGTCTGTGCCCTGTCACTCTCCAGTACCTATTGTCCACTCCCTGCTACTGCTGCTCATTCCGATCATGTCTCTCACAGAGCCCAGCAAGAAGCATCTGCCCTCTTGCCCTGGGAGTGCCCATGAAGGTGCTCAAAACAGTGTCCCTCCTGGTGTCCCTCCTGGTGTCCCACCCTGGCCCTCCTGATGCCTCCATGCCCCACCCCATCCTGACTTCTGACTAAGGGGGGGTTCCAGTGCACCAAGCATTCCCCAGTAGCGTGGGGCAGGTTCCCAGAGCACCGCAAGGGGGCGCACAGCACACGGTCAGCCTCTGCGCTCCCAGGCGCCTCCAGCCCAGCCCCTCCTACCTGCCCGCCAGTCACAGCAGCCCCTAGAGCTCTCAAGGGTCCCGTGACTCTCACACCATTGAAGGAGTTCCTCAGGGGGCCTCAGTGATGATGAATGTGGAATGCATTGCTGGCGACGCACCAGGACTCAGCAGAGCTGTTTAAAAATGCACCCTCCCATGTAAATTTCTGCTCCATCAATCCTTATGACATGTCAAACATTGCTGTTGTTTCCTGAACAAATTGTGCTGCATGCCCTTCTCTGCAGACTTGTGCACAGGAGCAGAACTGCTCAGTACCGCCTGCTGCCTTGCGGGGACCCAGGGCTGCTGGGATAGCAGCTGGCCCGCCTTGCTTCAGAGCAGAAGCCCCGTGCGCGTGGGGCATCTGGGCAGGTGTGGGTGTGAGGTGACCGGGTGTGGGCACTGGCAGGAGAAACTGCGCAGGTGCTGCCCGCCTGCCTGGCCTGCAGGACAGATGCCCAGGTGGCTGGTGAGGGAAGGTGTGTGAGACTGAGGAGTGTGTCTGTGTGTAATGAGGGGACAGAAAGAGAAGAGATGTGTACTGGGAAGTCCTATGGCTTCCTGAGACAGGAAGGGAAAGTAAGGGGTGCCAGTGACAGGGATGTGGGGGGCCCAGGGAGAGAGGAGGCTGAGCAGGACTCTGAGGCTTTAGGGACGATGGGATGTTAGATCTCTGGGGGCCATTCCCTGGGTCCTAACAAGAGAGGATCCTCCAGAGACGATGGTGCACAGCTGCATCTGACCAAGGGATGGTTCTGGCCGGGAGGACCAAGATGCATCAAGGCCAAGGCCTAATGGGCAGATGAGGGTCCCTGGGGACCCACGACCCAGTACCAGCAGGTAGGTGTCCAGATGGCCCAACTGAGGGCCAGCAGTGGACCTGCAGGGATGCATGGGTCAAACTGTGGGCAAAGCAGCGCCCTGTGTGTGTGGGTGGACGGGGAGGTTGCAGGGTGAGTGCAGGGTCCTCATTGCAATGCAGTGGTCTCAGGAGGGGCCACACAGCCTTGCGAGGCTGGTTCCTGAGCAGCCTGGGCAGAAGCTCAGGGCAGGAACAAGGAGGACACAAAGCTGGGTGTCTAAAGGCTTTAGGCAGCAGAAAGCCTGCTTCCTATGGTGACCAGCTCAGCCGAGTTCCCGAGAGTTCACCCTCTGCCTATGGCCCAGGGGCAGTTGCTGAGGCAGAAAGAGGAATACTGATCCTAGGAGCCGTCTGGTGAGGATGACCTCAGAGTCCATGGCTGAGCTCTCACACTGGGGGGCCCTCTCTCCCCCAGTCCTACAGGAGGAGGGTGGGGAAAGGGAGAGGTTGAGAGTTCATGGCTTGCCCAGCACACATGTATCATGAGCTAGATGGAGGGAGGAAGGATAATCCCTTGAGCCCCAGAGTTGGAGGGCAGCCTGAGCACTATAGTGAGACCCCACCTCACAAAAGGAGACAGATAGAAAGACAGGCAGACAGACACAGTACATGCCCTGGACATGACCATGTTGGGTTCATTCCCAACCCCATGGCTGTTTGACTTAGAGCAAGTTGATTGACCTCGCTGAGCTCCAGTCCCACCTGGGTGCTGGTCCCATAGGATTATTAGGAAAATGGGGTGAAATACAGCTCAAGAAGTGTTTAGCACGTTTTGTGGCATAGTTGTTTTTTATTTTGTTTTGTTTTTTTTAATACCAGAGATCGAACTCAGGACCTTATGCTTGACAGACAGGCACTTATGCTGCTGAACTATCTCCCCAGCCCCTGTGGCATAGAGTTAAATGCTCAAAGTGAGAAAGCAGGGGCATCATATTACCCTCTGCCTGCCCTGGAGCCAGGAGAAAGCTGTTCTGCTGACCCGGCCACACCTGTGCCTCAGGCTCCTACTTACTTTCTCTTAGCCTTTGAATTGTCCCCCATGTGTATTTATATTTTCCTTTTTTGTCAGCAGAAGAAAATTATACTTCTGCCAGCCTTGCCCACCACTGGACAAGTATAAGTATAAAGGCCTGGATGAGGAACTTGTTTCGCTGGCTCTACCAGTGATGGGTGCTCAGAGGAGCTGGGGCACCCAGGGGGCTTGGCAGCACCCGTCCTAGCCACACTCTGCCCTGGGGTCTGACCTGGGCACTAGTGCTAGAGGCCACTGCTTCCTAGACCCGGGGAGACTGGCGAGGGCGGCAGACACTGGACACCTCTATCCTCACCTCGGTGCCTGCTGTCACACAGTTCCTACCAGGTTCCCCGCTCCTCAGTGCCAGCCAATGGCAGTGCCCTAGACCAAAGGCACTTTGCTGAAGAGCTTCTTCTTAGGTTCCTGGAGAGGTGGTTGGGTGTCTGTCTGGTCACTGTCGAGAAGCTGGTGGGGGTGGGCCTGTTGTCCCGTGTGTTCCATGTGGTTGTGCCCTCCAAGGGAGGAGGCATCTGGGATGGGCCATGAGGGGTGCCCCAGTTTGGACAGGGGTTATGGGGTGAAGGGATGTGGTAACCAGCAGTGAAAGGACAGTTTGGGGTGTGTCAAGGAAGATATGGATGAAAAAAAGTCCCCCTGGGCTGCGAACACTTTTGACATCACGTGCTGGAAGGAGCTGATTTACAAAGCATCACAGCCAGCAGAGCAGGCCTGGATGGAGCTCGCACCCGGGCAGGCAGGACAGCAGGCGGGCAGCCAGAGGACCAGCTGGGGCCTGCAGGGGCCAGGTGGGCCAGTGCCCATGAGTGGCTCCGCCAAGTACCAAATGGTTTTAAACCCAGGTCTTTGAGGCCAGCTCTGCCACCTCCTGTACGGTCATGGCCCGTTACTTAGTGTCACTGAGCTGCTATTTCCTCTTTTTTAACAGGCAAGGGAGGAGCTCTAAGTGCCCACCTGGTAGGGATGTGGTCTTCGTTGAACAGATTTGTTCAATTACGTGTGCAAATGTGGTGCAGATGCAGCTGGAGAAGACAGGGGTGGGCTCGTCCCTTAGTGCCTGTGGACGCCCACAGGAGCTCTGAGCTCTGAGCACATCCGGTCCCTGCCCTGCCCTCAGGGAGCCCTGCTACCTGGGAATACTAGGCCCAGGGGAACTGCAGAGGGTAGCGTGTGTGTCAGGAAGAGCAGGGAGGGTGAACCGGGCGGGAGGGGGGTGGGCAGCCAGGCTGGACGCGCAGGCGGAAGCGGTGGGCTCCTGCCCCACTCAGCCTGCAGCTGGGGGTCCCGGCCGAGCCGCGAGGCCCTTGCTGCTGGTGCTGCTGCCCACTGCCTGCGAAGCGTGGAGGTGGCTCTCACCTTCTTCTTCTGCCTCATGCACTTGTGAAGTGCAAGCGCCCCCACTCCTCTTTACTGGGCATGCATATTTCATGTGGTCATTAGTCGGTGGCACCAAAGGACTCACAAATCTTCCCTGATCAGCGTTGGTGGCCTAAGCAGGCAGTGAGAGGCCCCCAGGGACAGTGAGAGCCTTTGCCAAGCCCAGCACAACCCAGGAAGGCAGGAGGGGCCGGGGGTGGGGTGCAGGTGGCAGCTGCTCAAGGACAGCCCCATCTTGTCCCCCAGGTGCTTGCTGCCCGATTGACATGAGCGTCAGCTGCTCCAGGCCCAGGGCAAAAGGAACCTGAAGGCTCCATCCTGCCCGGCCATCCCAGGCCCAACTCCGTAGGTCATGAGACACGATTGGCTGCCCCCAGGCCCACCTGTGACCTTCAGGAGCTCCCCCGGCACTGCCGGGACCCCTCTGCCTGGCCCCTCCCTTTCCCCTTTCGCTTCGCCCCTCCCTTCACTCTCAGTCCTCTCTGTCCTTTTCTCTCTCCCCACCCCTTCAACTCGAGACTCAGCTCACTCCCTCTTCAGGCACGTGAGAAGCATCTCCTATGCTGAGCACTGTCTGTGCCAACCCTGAGCCCGGAAGGTGCCATCTGTGCCCTCCAGCGGCCCCGTCGTTGCCATTCATGGAGGACACTGAGGCCCAAGGATGGGCCTGGGCTGCATGGCAACGCCAGTCGGCCTGGCCTGGATGGGAGGGCTCTACCTCACGGGCCCCGTCCCAAGGGCTCAGCGGCATCGCTCCCAGGCTTTCCTGGGCCACGTCGCAATCGTGATACCCAGTAGTGCCACGTGTGATGGGCCAGCGTCCCCGTGGGATCCCCATGCGGTCCTTCTTTTCCACCCCTATAAGAAGAGATCAAATGGGGGCCTGGGTCCCTCCCTCTAGGACAGACAGCCCCCTTCCCTCTGGGCAGGTTCTCCTCTCAGCTAGGAGGCAGTGGCTCAGAGAAGTCAAGGGCGTGGGGAGCGGTGTGCAAAACCCACAGACGCGGGAGCTGTGTGAGCGGGCTTAGGGGACAAGAGTCCGTCGCGAGACGGCAGGCTGCCCAGAGCCCCTGGAAATGGCACCTTTATGAATAGCCACATTTTCTGATTAACTAAGATCTTAACTTTTTGGATATAAACATTCTTTTCATTTCATTCATTGGGGATAGAAATATATTATTCACAGATCCGCCTTCCTGAACCAAATAGATTGAATGGGAATTAGGTTTTTCATGAAAATTCAGGTTTATTATAAGGAACATAGAATTTAATAGATTTCATAGAATCTAGGAGCTTT
Source organism: Ctenomys sociabilis (assembly GCA_004027165.1). Lineage (NCBI taxonomy): Eukaryota > Metazoa > Chordata > Mammalia > Rodentia > Ctenomyidae > Ctenomys > Ctenomys sociabilis. The sequence continues at coordinate 128,860 of PVKA01002230.1, forward strand.
AAAAAGAACCTCAGAAAATATTTAGTAGAGCACTATTAAAACATATTTTTAGCCGCAGAGCCTTTATCTACATATGATCTTGTAAAGAAGCCCTGAGTATAAAATAGATATATATGGGCCCAAGGTCAGTGCAAAGCCTTTTCCTTCTGGCATCTGGTGGCAGACAGCAGTTGCCCAGCTCCAGGGCATCTAGAACAGTGCCCAGTACAGACTGTGATGACTGTAGGCGATGAATGGTTGGACAAATGGACGGATAGGCAGATGGATGGACAGATGAGCAGATGGATGGATGAA